>JASANE010020087.1:0-52637 GCA_030248225.1 Trileptium ribeirensis | reverse complement strand
TCTCATGGTACGTTGCGTATTGTTTATGACTACAACGCTTACTTGACCGCTTACTATTAAACATAAAAATCTTAAAATCTCAATAATTTTTTTACTAATCTTCAATCAATATTCTTCCGAATCAAACCAATTTACAATATATACGTGAGATCACCAGAGGCACAAAGTTTTCGCAGCGATCTATATTTGAAGAAAATTATTAAAAAATGAAGTGCTGTACCCAGACTACAGATTAACCCTTTTTGATGTCAGAATGCCACGGAGCAACATGCTGTAGGTTTATCCTGCATTGCAAGTCTCACAGAAACTGCTCTGACTACCAGCTTGAAAATATAGATACTCAGATGATTATGCCTCTGGTGATCTCACGTATATATTGTAAATTGGTTTGATTCGGAAGAATATTGATTGAAGATTAGTAAAAAAATTATTGAGATTTTAAGATTTTTATGTTTAATAGTAAGCGGTCAGTAAAGCGCTCAACTACAGTAAAATTGCTGGACTTTAATGATAATTAAAAAAGAGGGAACAAAAAAGGAGAATCAAGCAAAACAGAAACCGAATCTTCACGCCTAGTTATGTAATGTATTGTCATTATATTATCGCCACAAGATTATAATGGAAAATGTGCAGAAATTCGTTCGGAACGTCGGCGTCGCAAAACTTTAGCTTATACATAGCTAGAATTAGTAAAAGGCACAACTTGGTAAATTTATTTTTACGGTAAAATACCATAATAGGTTATGCCTCTTTACTATAACGCTGTGTGTTTGGTATAAAAAAATTCGTGTTTTTTTCGAATTTAGTGCATAAAATGCCAACGGTAGTGGATAATTTTACCATTTGGTTGTCATTGTCTTTTATATTAAGTAAGGTACATTTGTTGAAATTGGCGGTCTTCGTTAAATAAATTCATTGTTAGTCTTTGTTTTAGCTATCATCGTCAAAGCCGTACGTACGTAAGAAAGCAGTTATTCTTTTATACAAAATCTTTCTTAAATATCCCGAATCGTTGCGACCAACATTTCCGCGCCTTAAGGAAAAGCTTGAAGATCCTGATCCAGGTACGCTGGAGTAAGATTTGTTTTAAAATATTGGCGTCGCACTCCAATTTTGTACATTCTAATATAACCTAATTTTTTGTTTTATGAGTAATTTCATCCTTTGCTGAACCGGAGTATTATTTGTCCATGATGATTTTGCATTTAACCTTTTAACGATTGTAACAGCTTGTTCAACGCTAGACGAAACGGGGACGAATGTATAAAGTAAAGGACTAATGGAATTTTGTTCAACTGCATAACCTTGTGTATGAACCTTCATTCGCTTTTAATAATAACCATCAATTAATTTCACTTGCTTGCGCCATAGCTTCGTCTGTACTCGTTATGGCGCTTGCGTGGCAAGGAGCCCTAAGGATTCGAGCAACCATTAACATCGTTGGTGAATGGTTAGTTGAGCCAAAATTCTAACACAACTTGGCTCCCGCTTCGGAGCAAGGTGGGGGGAGTCTGCGGTTGAACCATTTTTATAATTTTGCAACATTAGAATTGGTAAACGTATACAGTTTGGACAATGGCTTACGCGGTGACTAGGATTCCATTGAAATCAGATTGCTTGATTCAGCTTAAAATCTTTTAAAGGACTTTGTGTGTAAAATAGTTTATGCATTTGTGAACTTGCGTTGCCTAAGTATCACTTTGGTCTATTGTTTCGACTTGTGTTAATATTACCGTGATAGGTATTGTTGAACCGGGGCGAGCGAAGCTTGCGGAGTTTCCAATGAGGGCCCTAGTGATTTAAATCGTGAAAATTTTTTTTTCGTTTCTCGCTGTTATTCATAGGTCAATTTCGGGTGGACGGATTTAGATAATTTTTTGTTTGATAGTAAAAATGACAACGATGTGCCCTTTATTTGAACGGCCGCGATCCAACTTCCGGGTCAATATGGCCAAAAAAAAACAGCAAATGTTTTAAGTGTACTTTTTCCAACTTTGGCCGTACGGGTACCAGTGTTTCACAGGCTTCGCGTCGGGCATCACCATTCGGAATCAGGTCATAGATATGTAACACTTTGCTGCGTACTACTTTTTTGTGGTACCACTTCCGGGGCCGCTGTGGGCACAATATGGTTGATCTACCCTTTGCCAGAAATACTGATTTTTCAAATTTTGCCGTGTTATTACTTGTTTTTTACCGTACAATGGGTGAGGCTATCAAGTACGCAGGATATTTTGCTATCTAGCGCCCAACACTATTATATTATACCTTTTTGGGGTTTTAATAATTTTTGGTCGACGAACCCGATTTCCAAAATGTGCGTTTTCATTATGCATCGCGTGTGGACATCAAGAATGGTCTATGTAGGAACTTATTAAGGCTGGATACAATGATTTTGCCAATGGTGGATACAATGATCTAGTGTCCACGGTGAATATTCATGTGTTTTCAATGGGTTTAGGGTCACTGAACCCGATTTCAATGCTATAGTCTGTGTTCAGTTGTTTAACTATTGCGTACAGATCGTCACGAATTATTGTCCATATATGTTTTTTCGGTAGGCTGAATACCATGGTTTGGTTATGTAGAGTCCTGCACGAGTAACTCATCCCTTTTCAGACGCTTTCACTGGATTTAGGATTTTCATTGAAACCGATTTCCAGAAAATAGTCGGTCTTCAGTATTTTAGTACATGACATCAAAAATAGTGTATATAGAGGTTTTTGTATATGCTGAATACAATGATTTGCTTATATAGAGTTCAACGTGTATATTTCATGCCTTTATGTGAATTTTCAAAGGGTGTAGGGTCGGTGAACCTGATTTCCAAAATATAGTTTGTCTTCAGTTGTTTGTTTACGTATTGCGTGCAGTTCATCAAGAATTGTTTGCCTACATAGTATTGTCGGTAGGCTGAATGCGATGGTTTGGCTATCTAGAGACCAGTACAAATACGTGATGCGTTGTCAGTTGTTTTCGATGGGTTTTGGATCGACGATGTTTTAGGGTTTTCAGCGGGTTCAGGGTTCAAGAGGTTTTAGGATGGTACATTCATCAGCCTGTTACAGGTATTAAACAAAATAACGTAAAAATGAAACCACGCTCGCTTCGTTTCACCCTGCGAATTACTAGTTTAAATATTTTAGGTGTACAGTCGGCAGCTGTCAACGTTGTCTGTGAATTAGCGAGAAAAAATCCGAAGAATTATCTCTTTCTTGCGCCAATTTTTTTCAAACTAATGACATCATCGACAAATAATTGGATGCTAATAAAGATTATTAAGCTGGTATGTTTATTTTACCAAACGTATTTACTCGTTATTTAATATGTTGGATCATAGATATAGAAATTTTAATTTTGTTTTAATATTAATATTTCAGATTTAGCTCAGATATTATCAGCTAGGGACCCTAAATTTTTAAGCTTTCGATTCTTAAATTCAATACAGGAGTTTACTTCGTGAAAGATTAGGGTTAGATATTTTATATATAACCGGATATTTTACTGCAGCTCTAGGCTCATGATTTTGTT
Source organism: Trileptium ribeirensis (assembly GCA_030248225.1). Classification (NCBI taxonomy): domain Eukaryota; kingdom Metazoa; phylum Nematoda; class Enoplea; order Enoplida; family Thoracostomopsidae; genus Trileptium; species Trileptium ribeirensis. Next base: position 49,106 of record JASANE010020087.1, on the reverse strand, counting down.
GCTCGGATACGAAATGTGGCCTGTCCACAGCCCTCCGAAATGTGGGGGACTTGGTTTGGCCTCAAGTTCATTCTCGGGAAACTTTAAAGTGGGGTGAATATATTTTGCCTAAAAAGTGAATAGTGAGCCCAACTCTAACACAATTGGCTCAAGTTAGAATCGACGTGCTGGCAACAATTTGCATTTCTACCGCTGGTAGAAATGGAAACTCATTTATGAAGTAAAGGGTTAAGAAATGGCTTACGCGGTGACTAGGATTCTACGGAAATCACATTGCTTGATTGAGCTTAGGGGCGGTGGAATAAATTTAGCTTAAAAATACTAAATATTTCAATATTTTAATAAGTTGTGCTGCTGTGCTTATATGTGCAAGCTATAACACGACATCTTGGCATTAGAAATAGTAATTAATGTTTAAAAACGTTTTGCATACAAAAACATAGATTTTGTAGCATAAAAATTTTTGGATTTAGTTCAACATGGCGAATTTCGCCAAGGGGTAATATTTTCCATTTATCTTTACTATATTGACAAGTATATAACTTGTTTTTAGTTTGGTGCATTGACGCCGTTAGAACCACGTCTTGGCAAAAAGCTGATCGAGCCATTGACAAATCTTATTAACAGGTATTCTTTAATTGGGGTTACTGGCAATTTACAAGTATTTAACACGTGTTAGCGTATTGGGAATGTAGAGTCGAAGGCGAAATCTAGCATTCTTACTGGTCAAGCAACTGAGAGTATGACATGTCCGTTTGTTCTTTTTCTATGTGTAAACAGTCTAAACTAACTTCAACTCGCCTTACAAGCGCTGTCTGTCGCATTGCGAGCGATTGAACAACAAGGGAACAAAAACAAATTGCAAAATTCCGAAATAATATTTTATTACCCCACGCCAAGTTGCGAGTGAGCAACGATCCAGCAACGTTCAACGGCGAGTGCTATCCAGTGACTTGAGAAAATTTGTATCAATCAAAGTTTGCATTCATTAGCTAAGTGCAGTATTTTTCGATGTATATACTGCTTCTAAGGCCGACTCCAAGGCGGTAGAATGGACGAAATTTTCATTTTTAAAGCTATCTGGTTTTGCTTAATGAATGAACTTGGTTTTGTAGAACAACCTATTCCTGCGATTGATGAAATGAACGATAAAAACTTTTTAACATAATCAGCTTTGAATAAATTTCATTTAATAAATATAATTAATAAGGAGCGTGCGAAGCGAGCACAGTTTTCACTGAGGGCGCTAGGGGAGAATCGAGAAAATTTCTTTTGTCTCTTTCTGTCATTCATAACTCATAGATTTCTACAATAGTTTTATTCGACAGCAAAAGTGATGAGGATGTGCGCTTTCGCTCAGTGGGTTTCGGGTCAGCCAACCGAATCGGTAGAATATATGTAGTCTGTCTTAAGTATCTTAGCTATATATTTCGTAAAAGGCATGAAGCATGTTTTTCGAATAGGGTTTTCGGTGGTCTGGATACGATTTTTGTTTATCCACAGAGACAAGCACGTATATTACGTTTTATAGCGTTTTCTGACGCTTACGATGGGTTTACACAAGCCAGGTTTTAGGGTTTTCAAAGTAATCAGGGTTTCAAAGGTTTTAGAATAGCATATGCATCAATCACAGAGCCTGTTACAACTGATTAATCAAAATGACCACTTGATGAAACAACGCTCACTCCATTTTACCCTCGCTTGCAACTTACTATTAAATCATTCAGTGTTTTTATGTTTAAAGATTTATTATGAAAATGTCATTGTGATTTATAATTTTGTTATATTTATACTATATTTCTGATTACACATCTGTACGATTGTAGTTTTACACAACGGATAGTTGTTGTCTAGTAGAAATTGCAAACCTAACGCTGTTCCAAATTTCTCATCGCTATTTATGTTAATTTCCATCTATCTAATTGAGCCCACCGTAGTTTTTTGTTTTCTTAGTACACAACTTATGCGACCGAAGACAAAAATAGCTAGGTAAGCGTAAGCGGGGTACTGCTACGATGAGTGGAAAAAATGATCAGTGCTCAATATACACGCGTCAGTAAGCAATATTCCACGTGGTATTTGTTCTTATCTCGTTAATTTAAAATTAGACAGCCGAGAATGATGTAATATTAGTGAATTTTAAATTTATTATGTCAGATTTTGTGCATTCGATGCATATAATTTGTAGTATATGACACACTTGTGTGGTGTGTCAATATAATGTGAAAAAACAATTTAATTTTCAGTACATCGGCAATGTCGCTACTGTACGAATGTATTAATACTGTTATTGCGGTGCTGGTGTCGATCTCTGCGGGAGCGCCTGGCGACCACACTCGAAGCATTCAGGTACGAAGGAACCGTTGTTTGGTATTTTAATAAAGATGGCTGGCATTATATTAACGATTAGGCGTATAAAATTAGTCGGAAATTTTCTCAGATTGCTGCCTTTGAAACTACTATGTGTTCAGGGATGCGTATAATGCTGTATAAATAGGAAAGATTCAAAAATTGCATAATGATTGGATCTGAGGCAATATGTAACAAATATTCGTAATCTTGCTACACAGTTTTTCTGTAAAATTGTAGAAATTTTTTGTTGTTTGTGCTCAATGGTCAGTCGCGTCAACGTAATACGTATGTGAACTATTAAAAATATATGTACCCGTGTTTCTGCACCATGATGACCCAATGTGAATGACATGGCATAACTTTCGATTTATTGCCACTTTAGCTGTGGTTGGTTTGGGTATTTCGGTCAGTGCAGCTGGCTTCTCGAAAATATTGGAATTTTTCTTATTGCCTCAAAAAATGTTCTCTGTGGCACTAAAAGCCGCTAAAATTTTCATTACTAGATGTTCATAATCGCAGTCAGTGGTTAAATTACACACCTCTTATAGTTACAATGTTTTATGTCCACCGCTTCAATGTGACATCGTTTCCACATAATTTACGCTAAACCAGTTCTAACCTTTCACCGCATGTAGTTGCTTTGAAGCAACTTAATATGTACTACACGAAGTATTGCAGTGACTCAGTTCGTTACGTATCTTTGACTGTGTGTTGTTATTCGTTCGCGATGTGAGTAGCCTTAAGGATTCGACAAGAGCGTCGTCGTAGCTCAATGACTAGCGAGCGTAATTCAAACGCAAATGGCTCGGGCTTAATTCATCGCGCCTGAAACAGATTCTTTAACAATAGCCCAAATTCAAACTAATTCATGAAGTAAAGGAATTTCTAGCGTCGTCATAGCTCAGTGACTAGCGAGCGTAATTCAAACGCAAGTGGCTCGGGCTTAATTCATCGCGCCGGCAACAGATTCTTTAACAATAGCCCAAATTCAAACTAATAATTCATGAAGTAAAGGAATTTCTATAAACAGATTTTGACCGTTCTTAGAATATTTCAGCAAGAATCATTTTGTATATAAATTTTGAAAACGAGCGAGTGAAGTGCAGCTTTCACTGTTGTAACTATTAATCATTGAAAAATATATAGTCTGTGAAAACCATGTCACCAAATTAGTTAATTATGGAATTTTTTGTTTCACATGTAGCGATGTACACATTTCGATTTTGTGCAAGATCAAGCTCTGTTACACATTTTACTTGCAAAAAAACAAAGGAGAGGTACAACTTTGCTGCAGTATATTTTCTGTCTAACCAGCCATTTTCAAGCTTTGAAGAAAAGTTTAAAAGATACACCAAGAAGTTAAATTTTTCTCTAAGTGAGTTTGTCCTTTTTGGTAAGTAACGATGTATTTAAGCGCATACATGTTCATAAGAGGGAAGGGGCATTACCTAAGGTCCCGACCCCTTGCCTCCGCCAGAGGGTCCGGAGTACGCTCTCCTGACAGGTGACCCGACCACCTCTGAAGGCGCCATAGGCGCCGAATCACGACCCCTGCTCCCACCGAGGACCCGGTTACTCCTGGAACCTCGGACCTTAAAAGCATATATGTTATACGGCTATTTAATATTTGTTCAAATTATTGGGTGTAATGCTAACTCTTTGGAAGGAGGCATGAGCGAAATATTCCAAACTTGACTACAAAAATGGTCAAATTTTACATTTTTTAACAATTGGTCTGTTTGCTTTCTGGATTTCTGAATACGGTGAAGACAATTGTATTATTTATGCTTACTGCCGAAAGCGTACGGCATGAAAATATACTTTATAGTGTAATTTTTTCTTGAAAGTTGTCATATATTTGCAATAAATTTTTCCTTCTTTTTTGGTCTTTGGTTAAAGAAATTTTATCGCTGTCGTTTTGATAATGATGGGAATGGTTGTAACGTTGCTTTTAATGTGTTGCTGTGGAAGAAGGCTTGTGCAATTTAATTTGGTACCTCGAAATATTTGCTAAATACAGACTAGCTACATCCGCCCTGTTTTCCTCCCGCGGAACAAATAACGGGTTTAGACAGCATCTTCATTCTAACAGTGTGGGCATATCGCTGACTACTTCTTCACCAGTTGTTCTAAGCCATACGTTTGCAAGCCTTACACGTTATAAAGCATTGTTACCTGTTCAAGCCAGAACTTTAGTTAATCGAACGAAAAACGAAACATAATGGTAAACGTTGGCTATTCTACTGACTTTGTATTTATTATACTACCTTTTATTTATAATTTTAAAGTTGTGCGTTGAAAAGCTAAGCATACTGATCGAGGATACCGATCAAAATTGTATGTTTTTGATGTTGTGATGTCTCTTGTTAGCATGTCTTGTTCTCGTATAGTGTCGATTTGTGTTTTTGTTTGTCTATACTATGCCATTTAGAATGCGTGTTCGAAGTGATTCGATAATAATATTGTAAAAAATAATCAACTAGCTTTTGCAAACTACCGAAATTATACATGGGAGAACTTGAAATACCCGGGTCGATTCCGCTAGTGTATGTTTGGGCTCTCGCGGTTGAATTCTGGTTGAACAAAAATGTTGTAATAACGTCAAAGCATGTGTATAATTATAATACAGTTTGCAATAATTGTGCATGTTTAAAAAGGGAAAGTTTCAGTAATTTTCAGCCTCGCATGAAAAAATTGGGGTGTTTTAGTTCATTAGCAAAAAATTTTCTGACATTTAGTCGTGCAAAAAAGTATTTTGGTGGACCAGGGTTGGGGCATGTCAGTTTTGGGGGTCGAAGTATAATTTATGCCATACCGTTCTCTATATACTAAGCCGAAGCTTTAGTCTTAGCGTAAGCTAAGGTCCCTATATGAGCCATGTAGTAAGCCTTAGCCTCGAACTCCCCGCTCTAAGCTGTTCTTTTTTCTAAATTTATAACGTCCGGTTCCTAAAGTTGACATGAGCCAACTGAGGAATGCTAAAATTTACCTGGGGGCCCGAACTGAGAAACCTGCGACGGTGTCGATATACCTATTTATTTACCCAGTATTTGGATAATTGATGTAATTTTGATCAAGTCTATTTTTCAAGTCAAGTCTGTTGATCAAGACCTAATTTTGCGAAGTTATTAAAACTTACAAGCAGGTTTTGTAATGTGTGGTTGTGGTTAAAAGTAATTTGAAAAAAGCATACCACTATCTGTTAATAGTGATTTTGAGCAAGTTTGTGATGCTAAACAGATGTCTTCATTACAAATTGTATATTACATGTAGAAATGAATTCTTGTTAAGCTGAGTCTCAGGGTGCATCAGTATTGCGTGCTCAGTAAGCAGAGCCGGCGAATATTACCCTCCAGCACTTCCCTAAACGTCATTTTGAAATGAAGTTATTTTGTTATGAATTTCGTTCAGTCACCGACCAAAGAGTATTTTTCATCTTTGTACAGATTAGTTCTAAAATCGACGATGACTAGTTTGACGCCGAGGTATGGGTTTTATATTTATCGATATAGTGCAGTCCCCACCAGAAGCGACCGCTGTTTTTCGAGGCTCGTTCGAAAATATACTAGGTCGTGTTCACATTGCGTCCGATCTGATTCGGACGTGTGTTTTATATAAAGTGTGCCCGATCCCAAATAGCATGCACAAGCCGGATGACGTAGTGCGAAAAATAAATACATTATTCATACACAGGCATCCGGTAGGCATACAGTTTAGTCGTTTCGGATCGTATCGGATGCAGTGTAAACAGAATTCGGATCGGACCCAATTTGTACATGCCCTTATGTTTATTGTCCGAACCGCTTTCAGAAGTCCTGGTGTACGGGTTTAACAGCTGATCGAACAATGTTCGATATATATATTGCAAGTTAAATGTGACCGCATGTGCAAATGAAAAAAATCGCTTCAAATAATAAAAATATTGTTAATCGTAATTATAAAGCATTTATGATGTATTCGATACTAATGCAAATGTATTCGAGTAAATTGTTTTGTTGGTCGAGAATGTCTTACAAGTATTTTAAGTTCGTGTGAAACCCTACCGTCATTTTTGGCGTGGACTGTATATAGTTATACGCTAATAGCGCAATTTTAGATTGTTATATTGATTAAATATTTAGTTATTTGCCTACATTTTCTATATGGATTCCATTTATCGTATTAAAATATTACTGTTTTAGTGAAATATCTTGGCCTTCTGGCGATGTCTCGTATCCTTCAATCGAATCCGAAAGCTGTCCAAGGACACAAGGATTTAATTTTGAAATGCTTGGACGATCAAGATGAAAGTATTCGTATGCGAGCTTTGGATTTGATATATGGAATGGTATGCATACTTATTATGTATATCAATAGACTAGGGTTAAATTTCATAGGAGTGTATGGCACCCAACCATATTCAGTGGCATTATACTACGTGTCTTGCTTCACCAGAACTGTGCAAACGAAATGTAAGTTGGAGTAATTTTGAAATCAGGTGGGCTCAAAACTCTGAAATATTTCGAATTTGTACCAAAATTGAAAAAATGTATTTTCTTTGGGGGGGGGTGTAATATGCACTCGGAGCTTTGTCGGCGACAATTGTTTTCCTGATTAGCTGATTAGCGGAGTGAGCTGTTGGGCATCCTGATCTCAGTTTCAATAAGCTATCATTAGTGTGGTTGATTGTCAGCCTACTCCCACTCCATGGTACCTTAATTGGTTCATTTTCCACAAGTAAATCTTTTTGGGGCTATCCGGTACCGAAACATCAATAATCAGCGGGATTTTCTGCGGACACCGTCACAGAGCATATGACTAGTACAGGTATTCGACGTTGTTGTCACTGCCATAATTTCACTCCGTCACATTTTTGTTGTCTTTAGATCACGAATACTAATAATCGCTAACTCCAATTATTTTCTGTATTTGGTGATGCCCCGAAAGAAATTGCTAGAGATAGCATATACCCTTTTCGAATTTATCTCCAAATATCCTTGCTCTAGACGGTTTCGCTGAAAAACAGCAACATTGTGTAATTTGAAATTTATCATTACGAGCGCCATACTCTTGGCTATATTAACTTAACCGGGAAAGGTTTTAGCCCACGATTGGTCACTGTTCTTCCACTCAATGTTTTGTATATCCTTTCTATTTGATGTTGCTCCAGATACAAATCTCTTTTTCCGCCCTTAACGCCAAGTCAAGTATATATCCAAGCGTGGTTCGACACGATGTTTAATTCTATGTATTATACCGACACTTGTTATCGTTTACACTCCTGGGCTCTCCAAATTGGTGGGTTTGGGGGTCCTGGCATTTTTCGGTGCCCCCTGGCTCAGAACAAGTGCCCCCGGTTCATGCCCCTAGCAAAATTTTGGGCTCCCCTCGGTTTATCGCCTCTTGGAAATTTTTTGTTTCCAATCGGTCCAAAGTACAAAAAAATTTGTCAAAATTTGTATTAAAATTCCGTTCTGAAGCCAAAAATTTCTCGAATTTTATCAAAATTTGCTTCAAAGTCGCTTTTTCTCTTTATCAAAAGCGTTTTGGCAGTGGTTTTGACACGAATTTTAACCGTTTTTCTCTTGGCAAAATACCACCTGGCAAAGTCGGGCGCCCCTCGGTTCGTAGCCAAAGGGGTCTGGTTCATGCCCCTGGCAAAATTTTCCGCGAATGGAGAGCCCAGCACTCTATAATGAAATTAATAAAAAATTAATATTAGCATTACAATTCTTCATAGCACATTGAACTCTAGTGTTGACCAAAAATGACTGTTGTATTCTGGCTTCTCCACGGACACTCGCGGGTAGGAGCCCCCGATTCCCAATTCGCAAGGTGCTGGAATTGGGGGCCAGGCCATGCCTGGTGAGCCGAACAGCGGCCTGTCATGGTTTGGAGAAGCCAGACATTCCGAACGACCCTCAAGATTTCGAAAGTGTTAAGATTAATAATAATATTCTATTTATAAACCGTATTGCTTTCGAGCGAGATTCAGCCAAGCTACGGTCATATTTTAGGCGATCACTGTATGTGGTGGCCTTTAATTTCTGGTTGTTTTGCACTGGGTCCAAGTATTTGGAAGGATCGTAAATTTGTGCTAACGAATAATTGCAAGTTGTCTTTACTTAATATACAACTGGCTATACCTCCAAGCACTATGTTCGGTACTATTAGCATAGCAAAGAGAGTAGACGTAACACTGCATCGTTATATAACATATCTTATTTTCATACTGCATTTTATATCTAAAATAGCCTGTGTGTACTTTTTTGTTGCAGGTGTCTAAGAAAAATCTTATCGATATTGTTCGACATCTAATGTCTCACGTCGAAAAGGCCGAAGGAACTTTGTATCGTGACGAATTGCTGAACAAAATTATTGAAATATGCTCTTCAAACAATTATCAGTTCATTTCCGATTTCGAATGGTTTGTTTTTGGACGTTATTAAATAATTATTAACTAATTAATTATCGCTTTTCAAGGCTTATCCATTGCTTATTTTAAAATGTGCAACGTGAAGATACTATATTATATCGGAAAATTGGTGGATGAAAATTTTTGCGAGAAATTTGAAATTTCCCGGTGCAAATACAATCGTTGTACATATTATATTAGCACGGACCAGAGAGAGAAAATTTCTCGACAAAATATTGATTCCCAAAAATTTGATCTTTCGGACACAAAAACAACATTTCTGTGTGGAATCTTATTATTGTGCGATCTTATTATTGGAACATGTTTCCATTTTTGACAGAGTTCTGAAATATCTTAATGTGGGTTATCTATGTAATTTTCGACTTGAAAGCACAACCCGTGCGCGGAAGTTAGCATTACAAGGCGTTGTTGTTTACAGGTTTCTGTTCTGGGGTCGAATATTAGGGCAGATACCGTTGTCCAGATTTTCATATTGTAATCCTAGCATGGTTGCTTGTTCGAGTCTATAATTTTTGTTTAAGAATCTTGAATAACATAACGGTTTTGTATTACTAAAATAGAAGGCATAGGTTATAAAACGTGAAACAGTTTATATTATTATGCAGGTTTAATGGAAAATTGTGGATATTAAATATTTTGTATATATATTTTTTCGCTATCTTTCAACATTATATCCGGTGTCAGCTATCAGTGTACAACTCAAAACGCTAACATAGTGAATTTTCTTTCACAAAATAATTCAAATGTAGCTAGCAAAGCAACCGGAGTTTCCACTGAGGGCGCTAGGCGGCGAAATCGCGGAAATTTTTTGTCTTTTTCTGTCATTCATAACTCATCTTCGGATTAATGGATTACGATAATCATTTATTCGATAGCAAACGAGACGTCGATGTGTCCTTTGGTTGAATGCGAACAGCTGCGATCTCATTTTCGGGGCCAAAATTTCAAAAGACAGGTTTTTAGGGGTTTTTGTCAAATGTGATAACGGTTTTGCCATATCTGATAACGATACAATTAATACAGGTGTCAGTCTTCGAAGCCCATATTTCTCGACACGGGCTTCGCATCGAAAAATGGAGACCGTAGAATCAGCCCATCGAGATCTACAACTCTGCTGACTATGACTTTTGTGGGACCGGTATGGGTCCGAACATGGCTCAGTGACCCTTTGCCAGCAATAGCGATTTTTCAGATTTCGCCGTGCTATTGCTTGTTTTTACGTTGCAATGAGTGCCTATTATCAAGTACGCTATATCCGATGCTACATAGAGTCCAATTTTGTCAGGCATTTTCAATGGATTTAGTGACAATGAATTTGATTTCAAGAATATAATCTGTCTTCAGTTGTTTGGATACTTACTGCGTGTGTAGCTCGTCAAGAATTGCCTATATAGGTTTGCTGGGGGGTGAATACAATTATTGCTTGGATATGTAGACACCAGCACAAATTTTATATGATGCGGTGTCAGCTGTTTTCGATAGGTTTAGGCTCGACGAGGTTTTAGGATTTTCATTGGATTCAGAGTTCAAGAAGTTTTACGGTGGTATATACATCAAACACAGCCTGTTACAGGTGAATAACTTAAAAACTAGTAAACGTAATAAATTACAAAAAGTGAGCGGAGCAATAGGCAAAGCATTTGGTATCATATTTGTGTATACATATATTTCAACTAAATATTTAATCAATATTTACAACTAGTAATCGTAATAACTTGCAAAAAGTTGAGCGGAGCAATTAAAGGCAAAGTATGTATTTGGTATCTTATTTGCGTACAAATGTAACTTAGCTAAATGTTTAATAAATTTATAATAAGCATCACGTTTTAGACAATTGATGTCAAATCCACCTTACAAAAAGCTAGCTAGCTAAAAATTATTTAATTATATAGTAATATCAACACGTGGCAACATCCCAAAACTGTAAAAGCCACATATTCACGATCGGCGACAGCGAAAACCCCCGAGAGCAAAAAATAGCAATTTTGAGGTGATTTTAAAATTGCATAAAATTAACAAATTAGCTAATTAATTAAATAAATAGCATATACGGCCAAGTCTTACAGCTTCAGAATATTCATGATCAGCGACATAGAAAACCGACGTGTGCAATTTATTTTTTATTTCTATATTCTATTTTTTATTAGCACTTTGAAAATTTTCAAAAAATTAGCTAATTAATAATTAATTATTATCTGACTAACTAACTACATATGTAATTAGCATGTTTTTAACAGCCTCGAATAGTAGTAAACACCAGATTCGCAATCACCACGGTGGGATGCAGTATATGCACCAATATAATAGTTAAAAATTATATTAAAGTTACCAATATTATATTAAAAAATATGCACCAATATAATAATTAAAATTGCATAAAATTAACAAATTAGCTAATTAATTAAATAAATAGCATATACGGCCAAGTCTTACAGCTTCAGAATATTCATGATCAGCGACATAGAAAACCGACGTGTGCAATTTATTTTTTATTTCTATATTCTATTTTTTATTAGCACTTTGAAAATTTTCAAAAAATTAGCTAATTAATAATTAATTATTATCTGACTAACTAACTACATATGTAATTAGCATGTTTTTAACAGCCTCGAATAGTAGTAAACACCAGATTCGCAATCACCACGGTGGGATGCAGTATATGCACCAATATAATAGCTGCACTCTAATTATTCATTGAAAAATAAGCACTTTTTGTTTGAAAATGTTAACAATAGGTAATTTCATGCTCAACTTATTATTTAATTACTAATTAACTAAAGCAAATTTTGGCAAACTCTATGTTTTGCACCTCACCGATATTATGGTTTTCAAAATTTGAACTCATCGTATCTACCATCAGAGGTAGTTAACACCTGTCACAAACAGAAGTTGAAACGTGCAGAATGTCGTAATGTAAAACATATTGTATTTCGTTTAATGTGGCACTTACGACTTTATTGAATAGAGCAATCGATAGAAAACGATGTGTACTTTATGGTACTACTAAATAATTTGAAAAAATGGCAGTTACTACCTTATTCCATTGAGCCGACGAAATAAAAAAATTTAAATCGGCCCAGTGGTTATTGAGGAGTTCAACGGACATACATACGGTGCCGATTTTCCCCCGCTGACGAAAACAAAGCTTCGCTCCGCTCAATAAGTATCACGTTTTGGACAATAATTGCTGTCAAATCCATCATACAAAAAGCTAGCTAGCTAAAATTAACTGGTTTGTAACATCAACTAATTAGCTAATTAATTATTTGTGCCTATTTTCCCGTCAGCGTTTTCAAGTTACGGTAATTCGTCGGCCTTAGATATATATTAAAAAATATCGAAAACACTGGGATTTGGAGGCTTTTTGCGTGCAAACAAAGATGGGAGTCGCTCGTTGTAAGGTCATCTCTATCTGGAGACATTATTAATATATAATTAGTATTTCGCAAGCGAGGGTGAACGGGGCGAACGGGGTTTCATTTTTAAGTTATCATTTTGTTTACTCACGTATAACAGAACAGGATGTGTTGGATGTGTAAGGCCACCCTAAACCTGTTAAATCCTGAACTCACTGAAAATCATAAAACCTCGTCTACAACCATCGAAAACAACTAACAACGCATCAAATATTTTTGTGTTGGTCTTCCGGTAACTAAACCATCTCAATCAACTTACTGGGAAACCCATATAGACAATTCTTAATAACCTGGCCGCAATATGTAACCAAATAACCGAAGACAGACTATATTCCAGAAATCGAGGTCATCGACGCTACACCCATTAAAACGCATGAAACATGCACCGTGGAATCTATATAACCAAATCATTGCATGCAGCACAGCGAAAAATATCGGTATAAGCTATTTTTGATTCCATGTACCAAACTACTCATAACATTATCTAAATACTATGTAGTGAAAACAATAATGCTCATGCTGGACTCTTGGTAATCAAACCATTCTATACAGCTGACCAGAGAAGCTTTATAGACAATTCTTGATGCCCTGTAGGAAATACGCAATGAAAGAACGTATAATCAGACAAATGGAAACGCACTACATTTTCGTCGGCCGTGAAACCCTGGAAACCATATGAAAAGATATAATATAGCGAAGCCTAGATAGCGAAGCCATCGTATTCAGCGTGCTTGATGACCCAGGAACTCATTGGAAGGTAAAAACAAGCAATAACACTGGAAATCTGAAAAATCGGTATTTCTTGAAAAGGGTCGACGAACCATATTCGGGTCCACAGCGGCCCAGGAAGTGGTCCCAAAAAAGTCGCAGTCAGTAGATCTCGAAGAGTTGAGTCGCTATTTTTCGATACGATGCCTGTGTCGCGAAATATTTGCTGCGAAACACTGGTACCCGTATGACCAGATTTAGCAAAGAACCCTAAGAACATTTTGTTACCATTTTGACCGCGAAGATGGGGTCGGGGCCGTTCGCGTTGAACTAAAGAGCGAAATATCATCACTTTTGCTATCGAACAATAAAGTTTCCAGTTGAAAATGAGTTGGCCATTTATTGATTTCAGGTATATTACTATCCTTGTTGATTTAACGAAAGTCGAAGGAACATGCCATGGCGCCCAAATCGCACAGCAGATGCTGGATATTACTGTTCGAGTAGAATCTGTGCGTGCGTTTGCAGTTGCACAAATGGTAAATTTCCTGTTCAATATCGCTTGACGTCTTCTCGTTTTTCATGCTGATGCAGAGCTTGCTCTTTCATTTTTTATTATGCTCAGTCTGGTTTTTAAATTAGCTACATGGTCTTCGGTGTTTCTGACCACCAAACTGTGACTGGTTTTGTTTAAGTAATCTTTTGAATGGAATTGACATTCTATGCCAAAATTGTCTGCTGGTTTGTAAATAAAACTTGGACATGTGCCATATTTGGATATAAAAGAGGTTTGAAATTTTGTAGGAGACCAGTTTCAGATAACATTGATCGTTTCGCTGTTTGAGTATTGGATGAGTATATTCTGGTTCAGAGATATACAATAACATGTCTGATGCAATATGCTTCGCGTAGTTTGCATTTATTTTAGTAAAGCCTAGGCACAAAAGCGAAAGCATAATTTTAGAAATTCAATCAAACTTCAAAATTTCAATTTTTGAAGTTTGATTCAATTTAACTACAAGAGATTTGCGTCAAAAGCGACGAGTTTAAGAAATCGATATAAAAGCAAAACATCTCATGTTCAAGGTTTGAAATTTCAAATTGAGAATATTATTGCATTTAAAAATGTTTATGATAAAATTTTTAAACTTGATGGTTATTTGGTATGCTTTCCGTTCTTATTTGACGTTCTTACGCTATATCGTTTCACTTCAGCCCTAGTCGCTCTTTTTTAAGTTAGACTTAACCACGATGAAAACATACCAGCCTGTGTCCAAAAGTATACACAATAGTTATTTTGTGTTAAGGACTATCATAGTCATAAAATTTTACTAACGATTATTTTGTGCTTGATATGGGCCGTTGTGTATAAAATTTGACATGCTATTAACCAAAAAACCATATTATCTCAAATTTCCAATGTTATGTTAAAGATGTTGTTCTCAAAAATTTTGTTGAATGACACAAACGTACACTCAGAAAAAATTATTGCTGCTCGCTAGAAAGGCGATAGACAATTATGGCACGTACCTTAGCGCAACGGTATTTTATTGTAATAATTGAAAATCGGCTTTTACAGTAAATGCTATTTTTCATAAAAGAAAACTATGTTTTCTAAAATGCTGTCATGTTTTCGGTTTCAGTGATTGAAAGTTCTTTCGTAAAGTGGAACTAGGGCCATATTTTTTGCTGCTTTACTCTATGCCATGTTACAGGTTTTGTTACTGGAGAACCAATCAACGTCGTTAGTGTTTACTTCACGCCAACTTAGTAATATCGCCGAAGTGCTCTATGCCGCGGCGTGGATTACCGGCGAATTTGCAAAGTAACATACTATTGTTTTTTGTGTGTTGCTAGAGATCTAAAAACGAATTATTTAGCAGTGTACAATTTTAATTTGATTGGATGTCGACATATTACAAGCACTTTCGAAGTTTTCGAGTAAACAAAACGTTAGATACTGTTGTATAAAACAGAACATTAGTGGAATATATAAATATATTATTCACTACGTGAAAATTTTGACAAAACAATTCGGAGTATTTTTGTGGGAGTTGTCACTTGAATGATACGGTTATCTTGTCGTACCCAGCGTAATTGGCCAGAGCTGGAATTGGACGTAGCTGTCCTTAATGAATAATAGTTTGGTTAGCCGTTCTTATTTTGCTACGATTTGTAGTCATCAAGCTGCTCGTGTCAGCATCCACAGAAACCGCGCCATTTGTTTTACCTGAGGGGTCATAATTTTTTGTTGCTTCAGAAAGCTAGGCTGTGACTAGTATGTATAACTTTGTTTCATTTCAGGCATGTCCGACATCCGAGTTCGCTCCTCGATGCCGTGCTAAATATTAAGCCGAGAAGTTTGTCAGGACATATTCAAATTTATTTTATTCAAAATATTGGTGAGTACCATCTATTATCTCAACAGATTGAGCGAAGCTATATTATATTGTATACGGGCTTAAAACGTTGCTTATGGTGTCTGTTCGTCCTGAAGGCTAGCTGGACCGCGTGTGGAACTGTTTTCAAATAGTTTTGTTTTAAATAACACATTACGCAACTGCAATGCATATGCATATTTTTTCGATTGTTCGATTTTTATGGGGTAAGATAACTACATAACGGACACCGTTATACGAATTTGATAAGCCTTTTCGTTGATATGCTTATTAATAATTATTGTAAAGCTCACGATAACCTTAAGATCAAATCTGAGCCACACAAACCAAACTTGATGTGCACTAATTCCGTAGTTTAGAACACATTGAGCGATTACGAATGGTTACAAAGCTGAAACCGAACGAATTATGCAAAATGAAATTGATCATACCTCAATAACCATACACGGAATATTCACGAATTTTTATCAGCCGAGCAAACTTGAATTCATTAGTGTATGAAAAATAGCCAGATTGATTATTTAGCTTAGCTGCATGGATGTGTGTACGAAATGTTCAATCGGGCCAAATTGGTTTAAAGTTTGAGCGACATAGAGCAATTTCTGTTGTACCTAAGCGTAATGAAATCATTACTGCTCTGACTCAGCCTTTTCAGTTTTCGTGTAGCAGTTACCCCGTTTGTAGTAGCATGTAATGTATCATGTAGTGTATTTCGAAATGTTTGCCACGTTGATAACAAATTAAAGTATGGCTATTTCTTGTTATAATTAATGTAATCGTCGGTTTCAGCACTATAATACTGCGATCTATTAGTAGGTTGATTTATAGACCAAAGTACGCTGTTTTAGCGGTCGTAAAAGCTTTCATTATATTTTTTATGACTTAGCAGTTTACTTTTTTTCGAATTTTTGTCGTTATCTATATGTTGCTAGTATTTTCATGAGTACTGTGTCCCTGCTGACATTTTCTTATTTTATGTCGTTTTTTCGAACTTTGTTTTGCAGCGACGCGATTTTTAACTAATAGGGAGCGATATATATTTAAGCGAAGCTGTATACGCTGGTTTCTTCATCTTTGGAAAATAGCGGTAAATGGGATAAACTGGTTGCTTTGGACAGTCAAGTCATAGAAGCTGTGCAGCAATACGAGTGTAGTGAAAATCTGGAAGTTCAAGAGCGGGTATGTCTACAGTTAAATGCTTTTGCGTAAAAATTTGAAGCGAGAAAGAATATAATAGATTATTATGTGTGGTTAATCAGTTCTTTTCCGTTACAAGAATGAAATTAGAACTCCCAAAACGAGTTGAGGATCTGTGCGATGTTGTTGGGCTGAGGACTAATGGCCAGGCCGTCGTGTAATACTAGTATTTCGCAATCGAGGGTGAAAGGAACGAATGCGGTTTCATGTATATTTGATTCATATTGGGTTCTAGATGACCGCGTCAGTTTATCCAACGTTCCGAACGACGTATTCAGACCGTTATAAATTTTCTTCATGCTAACCATAAACAAATAAAGTTTGGCTGTAAGATGCAAACCGAGGTACTTGACCCAAACTCACTGAAAAATACTGAAATGAATGAAATATACGTGTTGAACTCTTGATTAACCATCGTATTCAGGTCGTAAACAGCAGTGGTGGTGAACTATTTACATGCATTTTAAGATTATGCATGTACGGATTTCTGTACACGTAGCATCTATTTAGCGAATATTGGTATCGTTATCGGCTATCTTTATTTTTCAATATTTGCCAACCCCTAGTTAGGATAATAATGTCAATTGTATGATTATACCGCCTCTACTAGTGATGGACATGAATTATAGTTTGCCATGTCCCTATATGCTGGTAAGATTGTTGGATGTATAGGGTGTCCGGATATAGATAACCATATCCTAATTTTCATGATGAATTATTTAAACTTCAAATAGCGCATATTGCGCTTGGTCATTCACTTCTGCAGCTATATTTTATGGTGTATTATGAATGGCGTTAATGCCGATGTCGGTAATCTGACCAAAGGCCTCATGTAGTATATTACGGTGATTTAGATTGTGGGACTAGTGGATAGATCTTTCGATAGGCTTGCTTTCAGTAAAAACTGCAATTTATTATGATGCTTTATGGCGAGATATTTATAAAAAAATAAATGCCCTACGACGATTTGTCTTGAGTGTAAAAGCCACAGTGCTACTGGTCGCACCGTGGTAATAATTGTATCCTGGCTAAGCAAAACCACTGTGTTGTATTAGGCATATGTTTTCGTATGGCGTAGTTTACGTGTGATACTGTAGCCTTTCTTTTTTGTATTTGTGCAATTATTGCGTGGTACTTCGTTTTCAGTCAACACGGGCCATGCCACCGGTTATTCATCGTACCAGCATTGTCTTCATCATCAGCAATAATATATTAATCATTAACATAGAAAAATTTTTAATAAAAGCTCGCAATGCGTTAACGAAGTTTGGGTTAAAACCAAAAATCTATTCTCGAATTCAGTACCGTTTTTAGTAAAAAATTTAGTTTTTTGTTCGCTATGTTGAATATTTGTGAGTTATAAAATACTGTGCGCCTGGCCTGCTGTGGTGATTCGTCTATATGAACTTCCTTAGTGTCGTTTAATGCAGTTTTCGTTCAATTCTTTGGAACCGCGGATTGTACAGTAATCACGACCAGAATATTTATTATGCCTATTTTGCCAGAATTCGTTAATCGAAAAGCAGGCAGGAATTCTTGCGGCGTTCAAATACTTATCTACTGCTGGGAGCGGAGAATGGAGAACGCTACAGCCTGGATGCCGATAGATATGCGCGATGATGTCACCAGTGTCCGTTTCGAAGTATTGACGCTTCAGCTGCTCCGTTTGAAAGACTACATGGTATACCATTGGCAATATGTATTATGAGGCGAGAACAGGAACGGGAGCTGCGCCAACACGGTAAACGCGACTGGAGATATGGCACTGCTGAAAATGACTTTGATAGTGATACCTATGATGGCTCCGGCTATGCCCTAGCACACTTATCCTCGGAACCACAAGACAGTGATAATAAATACGTCATATAATGACGCCATGCAGCCGTTGTATATTTGCGGCGGCAACTTCAGCAGATGGAGATGTGAAAGCATCGGGTAATAAGCATTATGGTGACGGAAGCAGTGCGGTTAGCACTGTTATTAAAAGGTTCAAGAAAATGCGGATATGGCTGGCAAAAAAGTCGGTGCCGGAGGTCTGTGCGGAAAGCAATAAAATATACAATAGAATATTGTGTATTAATGTGTAATTATTTAATTTCACATTGTTATTGACAGTAGTGGCCTTAGGCCTGCTGTATTTACCATGTAATGTTAAAGTCGACTGTTTGACAAAGTTGTTTTTATCCAGTTGGCCAAGTGCTGTCCATCCTTCGGGAATTATCGAAGTTACTGCTTTAAAAATCAAAGAATATAAGTCAAATCAATTCCAAGAAGTCAACCACATTCAAATTATTTTATTTACGAAATTCAGTTTTGTTTTTTTACAAATAGTTTTTCAGGCTTGTTCACTAATTCAGTTGCTGAAACGCATTCTGCAGCTTCACACGGATTCACACGCGGTTTCAACGGATTTGGTGGTTTTGTTCGAAGGCGATCTTAATCCCATTGCACCGAAAGCGCAACGAAAAGTACCCCTGCCTAGCGGGTAACGTAGCTTCCGTTATTCTTTTCTGGATTCAATAAGTTCTACTTGACTAACTGTTTTGCATCGGTTAATCAATTGTAGATGATGTTTTCGAGCGTTCATAGTCTCCGACTTAATGTTTTAAGACTTTAATGTTTTCTTTAAAACTTTCTGCACTGCTAAAATGTAACTATGGATACTACGTCGCTCAAAGACCTAACAGAGAAAAGTAGACAAATTATGGAATATAAAATTCAACTTTAGAAATGTAATAATTATTATAACATGGTCTTCCAATGGACGCACTGCATAAATAGTGTCTATTTTAATTACAGATCTAAAATCTCCAAATCCTTAATTCGTTCAGATCATTGAGTTAATTCCTGTTGACTGCTTTAAGATTGGCGACGCTGCCAAACATGAGTGACGTATTCATATGTGGTAGTACGATTTATTATTTGAAATCCTGTTTTTGTATAATACGGGAAAATCAAAATCGCAAGGTACAGTGTAACCTGCAACACCATTTATATTGATATGATGAATAGCTTGCATGTGCTGTAAACATTTAAACGGAAACTAAAATTTTGCGATCTGATATACAAAACTAAAACACATTCAGATTCAATTATTTAATTATGCTGATCTTATCACAGTTTACGAGAAGATTAGTAATTTCTCGGTCATTTTAGTGCGCAGGTGGTTAAATGTTTATTCGCAATGGCTTAGAACGCGTTCAGAAAAAATGTTCTGTCTTGATAATATAGTTATTAAGTTATCACAACTATGCTCTCCATTAGATGAAAATTTTGTCAGGGGCTTGAACCAGGGACCCTGTGTGATAAGATCAAGGGCATATTTGTAGTGAGTTAATATTTTGAGCCGTCAGCCTTAAGGGATTCAATGTTTTGCTTGTATTCTATTTTTGAAACGGAGTTTCTACTGCTGGCGCTAAGTGGAAAATCGTTAAAATTTGTTTTTGTCTGAGGAGTTTGGCATTCTACTTGTTTTCAATCCTTAACGAGTAAAATAACAAAGGGCATTGTTATGACTGAAAAAGGCTTTTTCGGTTTATAATAAACGCTTAATAGGTAAATTTAACAAACATTATTTGTCAAACTTAATGTTAAAACTAAATAGGGATGTAGCTTTGTAGGGCTTATATAGTTAAGGGGTCGTTTTTCCGATTTTGCGTTATAGATTATAGAAGCTTCAACAGTTGTTACGGTCTGCCTCTACAACCATTTTATGTTTTTGTGGTATGGTAAACAATTTAAATATACATTCGCTGTGTGGAAAATTTCGGTGCTTTGACAATTACATTTTAACTAGCATTGTTCGCAGAAATTTTGCTACAGATTAGATCTGGATGCCTGGATTAATGAACCACTTGCACCATTCAGTGGAGCCGAGTCGGAATCGATGTCCGACGGCGAACATAAAA
This sequence comes from Trileptium ribeirensis, assembly GCA_030248225.1. Classification (NCBI taxonomy): domain Eukaryota; kingdom Metazoa; phylum Nematoda; class Enoplea; order Enoplida; family Thoracostomopsidae; genus Trileptium; species Trileptium ribeirensis. The sequence goes on along the minus strand of JASANE010020087.1, from coordinate 28,711 downwards.
AGAAGTCCAACAACGCTTTCGTAAGTAAAAAATTTTACGACGACAGCACGGATGATGACGAAACGGCAAAACGAGATATCAAATCGAATGGCAAAATGAAGAAGATTAAGAAAAAGAAGTCACATGACGAAGGCAAAAAGTTGACGAAAACAGATGTAACACAGGAGGAACTAAAGCAGGTATATATGTCTAGTGTTTAGATTGACATATATGATTGGATTGACTAGTTTGAAACTTATTGTTTTATATTATAGTGCTGATGATTATGTGAAAACCAAATAACAAAATCGTTAAAATACATACAGTGCTCCAAATAATTGACTGTCGCCTTACGAGCGAGCGAGCTGCGGTCAGTTGTGGCGAGTACAGTAGATTAACATAAACTTTAATGTTACCTAGGGTCAGTATGATATTTCATTTGCGTTTTATTTTTAGGTGCCTCTAGCGTTTATAAACTACGCTGTTTCGATGTCGCTGCAATCCGTTCTTCTAAAGTAAAATATGGCGCCAACAAGAGTTTTGTTATGCCTTTGAGTTGAAATTCAAGCGAGTATCATTTTAGGTTTTATGTTGTAATGTTTTCTGTTTCTACCTGGAGGCGGTACGGTGCATATGTTTCCTCGACACTAACTAAACTTCCAAATTCTTTATTGATTGATTAATGTGGATGTCGCTGGAAGCGGTAGGCAAATCTAGACTATAATTATCCTGAGACAATAATACAGCCACCATCAGATATGTCACTGCAGCCACAGGATTTTTGAATATATTTCCGTGGGTTGTTGGGTTTTTCAGATTTTCGGAGCGTTCACTGATGATGTTGGCGTTGATGCACTCGTTAAGTATGTGGGTAGCAGTTTCTTCCAGGCACGACGCAGAGATAAAACGTTGCTGGCGCTTGTGCGGCATCGTTTCTTGTCAGCCAATGCTGGTAACTTGGTAGAAATTCTCCTCCAATACGAAGTTTTGATAGCAAAGTTATTTCATAGGATGATAGAGCTTTTTGTGCTTCATCAAGAACATACAATGCGTCAGGGAATCTAGGTTTTATCTTTTATTTCCAGTGTTGATGACTTTTCCTGTTACAGTGCTTTTCACATTGGTAAAATCTACAGGGATTCGACTATATCCGGCTTTGGCTAGTCTGTCAAAGCTTCAGTTTCCATCGATTCACACATAGGAGGATACCATTGAAAATTGAGGGTGTAGCTTTTCCATGTTGCTGACCGTGATATCTCTAACATTTTCCACATGTTATTACCCAGTTTGCATTTTGCACGCTCTGGCCACCCAACTAATAGCTAGAACACGGGTTTAGAGCCAGTGTGACATTCCTTTAGTCATCAACTGCCGTCCTTTGTGTTTTCGGTTACAAAGGTGTGAGCTACTGCACGCCACTACATTTTGTCATTGTTTGTGGATGTGTTAGGAATCCATTTCTTTGCTGCTTTCAAAACAATGCCTGTAAAGTGCTTATTCACATTGGTCACCGTCTGACTTACGTGTACGTTGACGGATTTCAGATCTATTTCTTCTTTAACTCCAATAATTTAGCCTCTCTACATACCCAACTAGCTTACTTGTGACATGTTTATCGCCCGTCGTGCGGTTCTGCTTGGCTAAAATAATGATCGGAACCGCTACGTCGTAAAGATTTATTAGCCGATCTTATTGAATGCCTAAAATTATTATAAACTCTCGTAAATAATATTGGTCCTGTTATTAGATGTATTGTCGAAATTTTTCGTTTATAATTAATGGCTAATGTTTAGGCAAAAGCAGCACGTGAAGAGGCGGTCGCCAGCAATCCACACTATCTTAAACCGACCGGAAAGCCACCGCCAGTTCCAGTACCTATTCGTGATAAGCCAGATGTCCAGACGAAAAGCAACGGTCCTTCCGATCAGTCAGGTAATGTAATTAATGTGTGCAATGCAATAGAAAGTCAGCTGAAAAAAGCTTGTAGTAAGATTAATTACTTTTAGGATCTACGGATTTTTACTGTGCTTTTATTTAATACATATAGTGAAATTTATTCTTTTTTGTTTCCGGTTGTGGCTAGATGCTTCGCAGGGATCGTTTGGTTACTGCAACTTTGGGACCACATGTTCAGCCTGAAGCCTGTTATCTCTTGTAGTTCTAGTCGTGAATTTTTTTTGACATTACATAATTTCCACTTTGGCTTATAAGTTCATCGTATACCAGTTCACATCAAAAGAATAAACGACATATCAAGGTGTTCAATTATCCAGCGGGAGTCAATTATTCATGGTAGCATGGGAGTCCCGTGTTGATTTTATATGTTCAGAGCATTATTTATTTGCTTGGAAAATAGCAACTCCAAAATTGAAGATTCAGGTGCTGGCGGGAACTGAACACGTACTTTCTGGATTAGTAGGACGAAACATAGTGCTAGATCACTAAGCCACGCTTTATTGAACGTGTCCTGGATAACATTGCGGGTCATTTGAACCTGCATTACTGGTTTGTCCACAGCCCAAGTGCGGGAACTTGGGGGGGGGGGCTCATGTTCCTTCTCGGGGGAGTAAATTTTGCTTAAAAATACTAAATATTTTCATTTTCATGTAGTTATACTGCCGTGCATGTATTTTCAAGATACAAAACGACGTGTTAGCATTATAAATAGTGGTAATTAATGTTACCAACAAAAAACGTAAATTTTCAGACATAAAAATTTTGGATTTAGTTGAACATGTGCGTTTCGGAAGAGTGGGGGGGTGAACATGGGGATTTGGAAAGGGGGGTATCCTCCAACTGTGGGCAGGCTAGCGTTACTGTGCGGGTCGTTTGAAGCGCTGTTCGGGTTTTCCAATGTTTGTTTAAACACTGCAAATGCTCTGGTCTTAATAATTTAGAGCGAGCAGAAAACTATGAACTGGCAATAATAAATACAAAACGCAATAATAAATACAAACCGTTAGCTACCCGAATTTCTAGTCTACATCCAGCAAAACCGTTACAAACCACTACACTTTCGAAAATATGGTTTGGATCATAATTTATATTCTAGTTCATTCCTCTTTCTAGCTCGTTCAATCACATACTCTAAAGTTACGCAGCAACAAAGGAGCAATGGTTGCTATTACCAAGAGTAAATACAAGGATGTAATGTTTTTGTCTATTCCCTAGAGTTTTCACGTTATTAAGCAATTTTTGATGACAGTATACAACCTAAGGGACCACGAACTGTCAAAATTTAAACCAAATTCCGTCAGTCAGTCACAAGTTATTGTAGCAATAATTACCTACTCGGTTTTGTCACAAAATTGGTAGTTTTGCTCTATTATTAATTTGCCGCGAAGCTTGTAGTGGTCTCACAAGAAATCATCAATGCTAGCGAAACGTCAATTCGCTAGTTAGAATATGATCACAACATACTAACTGTTTCAAGCGGGTCCACGGTGTAGTGGTTAGTACGTCTGTTGCGCGCGCGTAAGGCCTTGTGTTCGACTCCCGGTGGACCCATTGTCTAGCTTGAGCGGAATTTAACAGAAGTAATGAAATAGTTTATATGGCTGTGGATTAGACGTTATTCCTGCTGGCGCGATATCCCATATCACATCTACTGTGAAAATTTATCACATCACTTGACATGTATCTATGCTATAGATAAAGACAACAAAATGCGACATGATTTTGGTCGTCTATAAAGTGTGCTTTCCACTCTCTGTTTTTGGAAAAGCAAACATACAGATTTATGGTTTTACTATTATATGCCGACGGTTAAATGCAATCAATGTCATAAAAATTACTGGTATCTGCCCTACTGTTCCTGACCTATAATAGCCGAAGTTGTGATAAAACTTTGCATTAATAATGCAGTAACCAGGCAACAAGATGACGTGTTTCAGGTAAAAACAACTTTATCTAGTAATGAAAAATACATGTTAATGTTTTCTCGTGGTATGCAAGTTTCTCGAAAAAGTTCTTGGTCTTATACAATAGCCATTATACACACAAAAAATGATATGTCCACGGAGCATAGCGGCTAAAAATTGCAATCGTCCGAAAATGCTGCACAGTAATTAATAGTTCTAATTACCTACTGAGTAAACCCAACGGTGAAAATTTTAATCTGTTTGATTACCAACTTTACCCTTATATCATTCAAAACTAATCCTACTTGTGATATTAAGTTATTTTTTTGAAAAATAATTGTTGAACCAGTATTCATTTTGGTTTTATTTCTCTGGAGTGTTTCTTTAAAATCTGACATTTCTAGTGAGTATAGGATATAGTTTGTAATTATTAGATACTCATAATGTGCAAGACATAGAGGTTCAATTGCTGTACAAAAATGAGGCCAATAACAACGATATAGCCCAAAATGCTGCGGAGATATGGCGGTTTTGTGTATTCTCGCTCCACTTGACCCATTCCAAAGCCCGTTTTAAACCATCCCTGCAACGTGAATAAGATAGCACATGCAGTTTTATACAGCATGCTTTACTCTACAAAATGAGACCAATACCACTTATATTGTTCGAGCGGTTGCGGAGTGTTGTGTCTTGTTAATCTCATAGGCCCATTCATAAAGCCGATTTTGAGCCTACCCAGCAGCATAGGCAATAGCATCAGACATGCGCAGATATATTAAGGATGAAAAATAGATCTATAAAATGAAACCAGAACACCCATTTAGCTGGAGAGATTGAGCATATATAGCCATTTAATAACCCCTTTTGACCTAAAACTCACATCTTAAAAGAGCCGCGTAGCAAGCCATAATATAAAGCGTTGCTTGTTTTACAAAAGGAACCCAATTTCTCTCACATGTCTAGAAACGTAGCCGAGATCTGTAAATAACGGGTTTTATTGGGCTGCTTCGCGACCCGACCAAGGACCCATTCGGCCCGTTTTGGCGAAGATGTTGGAATCGGGCTTGTCGATTTAAGCTTTCAAGTGAGCTATCGTTTGGGGCAATCCATCCAGACAAGTTGAGTTAACCCGTGTTAGCCAAAATCCAGTAATAGACATTGTCAACTTTCACAACTATTCCTTTAGTAAGAATTTCTAGTAAGCACGAGCTTACTAATTGATTTCATAGCTGCTACATAAACAACATTAGTAGTATATTAAAAAGCACATTCTGCGTAAAAAGAACTACCTGCTTTCACGGACTAAATGGTCAGTTTTACAGCATTTTTCTGGTGATCTTTAAGGAGACTTAGTTATTTTCAGAAAATTCGGAGAGCAGCCCTCCCTCAATTTTTGTAATTAGTGCCAATTTTTTTATGAAATGAAGAAATTTAGTACCAATTTGTGCATTGTTTTGCTCACAAATATTTTGTTAAAATTGGTGGATTTTACATTATTAATTCTTAGTTTGACAAAATAATATAGAGCTTTTTGATACAACAAAAATGTGGAAGCTAATTTTAATATTAAATTTTAAAAATCAATCTATCTGAAGTAAGAAAAGAATTTCGTAGATGCCTCCAGAAAGAAGGTTACATTATACCATAATTTATTCGAAACTGCAGTTTGACACACATTTCGCGTTTACTATAATGTGAGGACATTTTGTTCAACATACTAGTACTCACTACACTCAGAATTCAGACAGTGATCAAGGTCATACACACCATACGTGTATTAAGCAGGCCAATCGCAGATTGAAGCCATTACCATAGTAACTAGTTGTCATTTTTAATTGGACAATTGAAATGAAGCGAGCGGAGTTGCCACTAAAAGTGCTGTGGGGAAAATCGTGAAAATTACTTTTTTGTCTGTTTCTGTCATCCATAGCTCATCTTCGGATTTCGGTAAATTTTTTTATTCGATAGCAGAAGTGATGAGGGGCCCTTTAGTTGAACGCGTACAGCTTCGACTAAATCTTCTGGGTCAAAATGGCAAAACAGCCTTCTAAGGTTTTCTTTACAAATCTGGCCATACAGGTACCAGTCTTTCGCCGCCCATATCTCGCGAAACAAGCTTCGCATCGAAAAATTCAGACCTCTATTAGCTCATAGAGCATTACAGAATCAGCTCATCGACATCTACAAATTTGCTTCCAACGACCTTTTTGTGGGACCACTCCCTGGGCCGCTGTGGGCCGAACCTGGTTCAACGACCTTTTGTCAGAAGCGGCGATTTTTCAGATTTCGCCGTGTTATTGCTTGTTTTTACCTCACAATGTGTGTCTGTTAGGTTATCAATCACACTGGATACGATGGTTTTGCTATCTACAGTCCAACTCGACTATATTATATTTTTGGGTTTTCTGATCGACGAACCTAATTTCAAAATGCATTGCGCTTTCATTGTCTGATTATGTATTGCTTGCAAGGCATCAAGAATCACATTTTGGTTATCTAGGGTTTACGGTGCATATTTCATGACTTTTAAACGTTTAATGAGTTTTCAATGAATTTAGGGTCAATGAACCTAATTCCCAGAATATAATCTGTCTTCGGTAGTTTGCTTAACGTATTGCGTACAGTTCGCCGAGAATTCTTTATAATGTTTTTTCGGTAATCTGAATACGTGGGTTTTGTTATCGAGAGTCCAGTCAAATACCTGGTATGCTCTCATTTGTTCTCGGTGGGGCTAGGGTCGGCGAGCTTTTATGGTTTCAATGTGTTCGGGTTCAAAAGGTTTAGGATGGCATATTCATCAAACACAGCCTGTTACATGCGATTAAACAAAATAACTTAAAAATGAAAGCACGCTCGCTCATTTGTACCCTCGCTTACGAGTTACTAATGTAGCTATTTTAATTTCGTAGTCGCACAGATTTATGTTCGTACTTGTTCACTGGGGACCATCGTTTATGACAATTATTATTCAAAGACAATTTTTTTATCTTTATCAGTACGTTCTCTTTTATATTATGTTAACATTTATACAGTAATTATGAAATCATTGTTGCCTTTCGAGCAAATATCGAAAAAGCGGTGGTATAAGTTTCAAACACTGAATGAATTTTGAGCGGGCAGCAGTCATTTCTGGCGGATAATGTTTTTTCGTGTGCTGTAACCTAACCTGTATTCGATTTTAGGTTCGATGTTGGCAGTTGATGACAAACCAGAGCTAAACTACAAAAGCGGGCGACACAAACGAAAAACCCACAAGAAGGAACGACATCGTCGGCCAGGCCATCGTGGCAGCTCGCCGGAGGATGACAACATAATCCAGGTATAATAGATTTCTAAAATATGCTGGAAATCAACAGTTAAACGTTATAAAATTAATAGCTTTCGATAGAACGTTGTCATATTAAACATTGGCATTTAATGCTTGACAATAATTATTGTCTTTAGTATAATCGTGTTATGGTTTATTTTTATTGTCCGCGTGCTTTTTGCTCTATTATATGAAAAAATCTGCTTTCGTATATTTTGTTATACCAACATAGACAACTGTTCTCTGTCTACCCCTGTGGGTTAATTCTCAATTGAATTGGTTCGTAAAAAAAGTCTGAAATGTGTTGATAGATTTTCGGAGTTGGCGAATTCCATGACTGACAACAATAGTATTTGTAAATAATATATTCAATATAGTAATAATACTGTTGGGGTTTACACCTTGAAAATTGGCGCTTGAAATTATAATTGTTCGCGGTAATTGTGATTTTCAAATGTCGAAAATTTCCGTCTACTTGGCCACTGGGGAAATAAAAAGGGGTCTTCTGGCCTCTGCAAACTACCAAAATTAGAGTTGGCGGACAAGGAGGTGTTTCTCCAGCTTGGCACTGGGCGAGCTGAGAATACTTTTGCCGAACCCCCAGTTCATACGTAGGGTCATCCATTGAAGTGGTGGCACTATAAAGTATTGTAGCTGTCAGAAAACGTCAAATATGTGCTATTTAGCAACTGACTACGAAAATCCCAACTATGGCCCGGCAGGGAAAACTTGAGGATCTTTAGCCAGAATAGTACAAAATTTAATATTTTTTGACAAGGAAAGAAATTGGTTAAATTATTTAGCAGTACAGGAAAGTACCTAAGAAAATGAACTAAGGAAAGTCCAGATTTACCTGTGCTATGAACTTGAAGAAACTGTTGCATGTCAATTTACACAGGAGACCCCTCATCTATTTGGAGAAGTCAGCCCTATTATTTTGATTATGTGCTGAAACTATCCCAAGCGTTGCACTTAGTGTATTGCTGGTGTATTATTGGCTTAGACGGGACGTCGAAATGGGCCCAGAAATCGCAATTCATTGGCTCGAAACCATTACACTGGGCACAGGTTATACACAGTCGTTCCACATCCCTTTCACTGCAAACGTGACTTGAATTCATGGCTTTAGTGTACCCCTTAAAATATTAAGGTAAATCAAAATCTGGAAATGCCAGAAGGTGCTGAGCAATCAGCTGACGACGATGACGCGTCGACATCTGTGGAGCAGCGCGACTGGCGAGGCCGACTTTTGGTCAAGAAAGTTCCAGACAAAGAAGACGAAATAGCTCGCGCGCTCGATATTAACTTGGATGAGTAAGAAAGACTGTAATGAGTTTTTGATTCTTGTAATGTTTTTATGACTGTATGACGATCGAGATGTATTATGACATAATCTTTAGTTGTAGTTATATTTACAAGTATCGATTTGTCGAATAAGGCCATGCATTTTTACGTAAAACGACGCAGTAATGCTATACGGAATAACAAATTAGGTTCGAGATATTTTTGCGGTTATAGGGAACAACGTCTGAATATTTGAATAAGAAACTGTCTTTTGGGTTTCGTTCTCTATTTGTCTAATTTGGACTTGCATGGGTTATATGATGTCGTTTTGTTAGCTTCTGCTTATATTATTTTGGTATTTATGGATCTCAAGAAATTCACTATGCCCCTGTACGGGTTGGAAAATTCACCTTTTGCGAACATCTATGATTGCAAAATTTGTAGGTGCAAATAGAATTAGTCATCTCTTTTTTCGAAAGAGTTGCGAGTCATGTTAGTTTTAACGTAAGTCGTCATAATGGTGAATGAATTTTAGCGTAATAAAATTGTAGTTTCGATTAATTATATTTCTGTTCAACATACTTTTGCAGACCGCTGAAAAGCGACGAACGCCTACCAAGTTTTGGAGAACGCTATCGTAAAAACTTGCCAACTGTGCTATCTGGTGAAATTAATCCAACGCCACCTCTTTCACGTGGATCTACGCCGCCAAGGCCTGCGACGCATGGATCTCCGAAAAAACGTGGAAAGACGGAGAAGAAGAAAAAGCATGGCACTAGCAAAAAGAAATCACATAAAACTAGACAGGTTAGAAGAACTTTATGTTTGCAGGTTCAAGTGGTTTAGGGTTTGATGCAACTGACGATTTTCCTATCGGTTTTTCTTAAAATGCTGATTTTTAAAAATCAAATTTTCAGCTGAAGCTAACGTCTTGCTTTTGCGCTGATTTTTGCCATCACAACTGTTTCAATGTCCAACGTTATTTTTCCGTACGTTTTTTATTGTTTAACATAAACTGACTGATATTTTTGTCGTCTTTTGTGGCAGGGTAGTACTCCCGCTTCTAGATTTGGCTGCGACTTCTTTCACATCAACGCGCAATTTTAGTTGGCATAGATAGAATAGCGATACTTTATAATAAATTATGTAATTCATAGGATACACAAACCGATGCCTTTCGAAGTATTGATAGTCAACGCTGTGATAGCTCTTCTACGCGGCAAGCTATTTCAACCACATCTGCTGCCGACAGTACCGTTATATTGGAGCCGCCTAAGAGCATACAAACTTCCCTTCCAATGCACTCAGCTATTCGAAACGGAGGATCAATGCAAGTATGTCCTATAATGTATTATTTCATCTTTTGTCTGTTCAAATTGTGGCGTTAAGTTCACAGTGATTTTGAAACGTCTGCTGATTCAGCTTTGCCCGACTTATCTCATTTATACAGGTTAAGCCTTACTCATCACGGTATACGAGACGCTTCGACATACACTTAGTTCCTGACTTGTTCATTTGCTGAAAATTTTGCCTGGAGATCGAACTGAGGGTCCTAAAGGATTGGAACCAAGGGGCCCGGATTTAGCCTGACGGCGTCCACTGACTTCAGCTTCTACAATAACATTGTAAAAATTTAGATTTTTTTCAGAGAAATAGTGAGATGGTTGAAAAATTGCCTCATAGACGTTAAAAGCAACTTTAAATTATTTTTACATAATTTGACCGGATTTTTAGTTTCAAAATGGAATTTTAGTGAAAATTTTGTTCAATTTTTATGCGAATTGGGGTGTTTTTACCGGAGGAGGGGGAGCAAAGAATTTGCCGATCGTCGTTAAAGCAGGGTATGCTAAAATTTTGTCAAGGGGGGCACGAAACAAAGACACTTGATTTTGCCGGAGGTCGCACCACCTTCTGCAGCTCGAAGAAGCCATATTTCACAATGTTTATTAGATTGGCTGAACTCAATATTGTTTGAAGTTAAACAAGTGGTATGTTTACTGAGGGCGCTTGGGGGAAATGTGGAAATTTTTTGTCTCTTGGTGTATCGCATAACTGATTTTAGGATGGATGAATTTCGATAATTTTTTGTTCGATGGCAAAAGTGACGACGTGTCCTTTAGTACAGCTCTGAGCTCACTGTCTGGTGACATGGACCAAACAATGGTCTTAAGTCTGTATTCGCTAAAAATTTGCTAGTAGTGGGCGTAAACCAGTTTTTAGTTCGGAACTTGGGGTAGTTTCGAGTTTTGCCGGAGGGAATGAACTGGGGGCCCGTAGCTTGAAACAGTAGCACTCCCGGCATCTAAATATAGATATTTTCAAAATTCAATGTTTTTTAGCGAAAACGCAAAAAATTTGAATGTGGCCTCATAAACGGTACAAAACCTACTCAGTGTATGGTTTAAACCAGATTTTAAACCAATTTTTTCCTAAAATTGATCAAGTTTTTAAGTTCAGAAATTTGTTCGTAAAAATTTTGTCAAGTTTTTATGGCAACATAAAAGGCATAATGGTAAATATTATTGAAACAATAATTATTGTTTTTGATGTCTCTTCAAAAAACAGAAGGGTGATGGGTGGCCGAGCTTGAGGAAACAAGCAATTCACCTGAGGGCATAGCTTGAATGAAGCTACCAAAATCTTAGCATCTCTCTCTTTGAACAAGCCAGAAACTACAAAAGTTTAGGCTGAAGTTCGTTGTAGTAGTAATTTATTATTGTATTTGTATGCACGTATAATAATTATAATTTATGCTTGTATTTAAGCTATATTAACTATCTATAATCTATGTTTTCATTCCAAAATTACTTTTGACTCTGTAGTTTGGTGCTACATAATATTATGCAAATATCTTTTTATCTGTCTCGTACAAACAGTTAGAAATTGTTTAAACAAAAATAAAACTATTTTGATTTAGAACGATTTGGAGTTTTGGCTATCGTCAGCAGGCGTCGAACGAGCAGCGTCGGATAACCTTGCTAAAGGTCATGGAATTGACAGCGTAGTATCAACAAGTAAAACAGCCGACGTAAAGAACAGCTCGAAAGAAAATTCTTCGGCTAAGGTATAGTATGTACAAGTTCTAATGTGAACGTGCTTTTTCTGGAGCTCCCTATCCTTTGAGGATAAAATTATAAATTTTGTTTATAAATTATACGTAATTATAATTACAATTTATATATAAATTTAAAAATAATTATAAAGCATAATTTAAATTATATCTAAAATAATTATAAATTTATATTTATAAATTTCCGACGTAGCACTTAGTCTCAGGATTCAGCAACAATTTCGTTATTAATTTTATTTGTCTCGTCATGATTTATTACAATTTATTTTTGAATCCTCCGCCCCACGCACTTTTCCGTTGCATTAGGTCAATATTTTTGAGAAAAGTGGCAAAAAATTTTACTTTGCGTCTTCTTTTTGCGTGCACTGTTTTATACAGAAATAGCTCTCCGGTGAGGAAATTCGTGCATTCGGTGCACATAATGCACACATTCTCCCTTGCTTGTTCTATCGTCGACTATGTACATTATTACATAAATATTTCGGGACATTTAGATGTTAAATTATATATTATCTATCTGTCACTACTATAAATGACATCAACCTGACTGCGCTGCATTATTGATGTCTGTTACATGAGTCTGTATCCATTGTTTTTGTGGATAGTTGTTCGACGTTCTGATAGATTGTTTTCTTATTCTGTTTTTGCTCGTTACGTCATATTCATTTATTAAATATTCATTACTATATTCATATTAGTGTAGCAAAATGGCAGTATTAGTCCCACAGAATGACATTTTAGGCAAGCATAAAATTTACACGAACGCGTGATTTTAAAATGAATATTTTGGGATTTAATGGCAATATTTTAATTATATTTAGCTTCGCCAGAAATGAGCACTTGTGATTTGAGGTTTACATGACATTGTCATTTTGACAAGTTTGAAATTTTGTGTACGAAATTTTAGCGCCGGCGTTTAAATTTGATTGATATATGTTTTAAATTAGTTTGAAGCCTTGTTCGCAGAATAATGAATTTTCCTCGATGTTCGTTGGAATTCCGATAGTCATTTTTGGCTTTTTCTATTGCTTATTTATGCCTGTATAAAGTTAAGTGGGGGGCCTACCAAAATTTTTGCCAGGGGACAGGGACCGTGGGGTACGCGATATTGCCAGGGGACACCGGCAAATTCCACGGATTCACCCCCCCCCCGATTTTTGAGAAGCCAATAATCTGCTATAAATATTTACTTTTACATAACAAATGGAGTGTTATGTTATTGATAGCGACTACTTGCGAATATAAATGAACATTATTTTGTTTTAATAATAATTTGTGCTTGGCAACAATTTTGTTGTGTAAATCGTATGCATCTGGGTTTCTGCTTCATTGTATTTTTGATATGGTACTAGAAATTGGTCGTTTATATGATCGCCAATAATCTAGAATCCGGGTTTGACGCGTTTCTAGCAACAGTGCTTGTTTCTACACGAACAAGAATTCAATATTAATTTGTATGGTTGGACATTATTGAATTAATCTAATAAACTCTTTTATTTACAGAAAAAGGCAGCGTCGAATGATTTGCATGAAGCGGGGAAAACGAAAAAAGATTCGAAAAAGAAGAAGACGACGACAAAGAAGTCCCGTGCTCGTCGTAACCTGACAGATCTAAGCAATGAAAACGTAGAAGAAACGGATCCGGCGAACGCCGGACGTGGTTTGCTTACCGTACACCGTGATCAGTCCGAGTACGAAGTTGTCGTGCTCGGTGTGTGTACGCCGAGTTTGGAAAAATCGGCCACGCCGAATCGCCAACGAAGTCTTTCGCCCGCGGTTGCTTCGTCGACGACGCCTGACGCCCAGATGGCACTGGTAAATCCGTTGATTTCATTTAATGTTGAACTTTGTTTATTTGGAATAAATCGACAATGATTATTTTTATTTATGAAGTTGATTAGGCAATCTCCAGTAATGAGCATTATCACTATCACAAATTGACTGAGATTTCTTTAATTGATTTTCATATTCTTTAATTGAAAGTATGGGGTGTAGTTGAAATCAGGTTACATTGTTGAAAATACATTTTCTTTTTTGAATTAATAACTGTGTGAAATATTCAGTTCATTTACTATGCAATAATCACATTTTTTAACTCGTAAACTTTATGTTTTTGTTTTGAATATCTTCAAAATATGTTCGAAATACAATCCAAACCTAGCAGTGACAAGGGTCTTGCTGTCTGGAAGCAAAAAATATGATCAAGAGTCGAAACTTCAAAAGCTTAATATTGTGAATGTGATTATTTATTAAAAAATAAAATATTGCAGCTCGTTGTTCTTTTCAAACTAAATCTCAGCAGTATAATTTTGATGCTGTTATAGTGGTCCTGAACACCTAGCTGTACTGGGTTCTCCAGCTATACAACCTGGCCTTTCCACGGAACCAAAATTTAACCTTTCGGCTTTGAGCTGGGGCCCCACCTCTCACATGGGCAATTGGAAATACCTGGGAGAAATTTCCTCCTCAAGTTAACTGTTGGAGCCGTCCTCCCAGGCCAACTAGTTGATCTTATAATTTGTATTTTATCGTGTTTTTCATGCTCGTCATGTATTATTATCGTTGTTTTTTGCTTATTCATTATAAACCTATTGAAAATGTATTTATACAAGCAGCGCACCATACAGCGTTTTGTTATGCGTAGTCTAAATATAAGCAGCGGTATTGAGTTTTATTATACCCGGTTTTATGTTATAACGATCATTTTTGATGTCACCCCAAGATATGTTGGGGTGTGCTGAAATCTTTCGGTGAAGAGACCAGTACAGCGAGTTGTAAGACCATTTTCTAAACCGCTATCAGCGCAAAGTAATCGTTAACCTACCGTAAATAAATAACAGTTGTGTGTTGGGTAAACTTATTTATATGCATACTTATTATGATCATGTATACCTACGATAAGCACTGTTCCTGTTGCTCACTCCCTCTACAGGCCGCATTTTCAATTCTGCCGCCTGTAGGCTTATTCAGTGTTTGTAATTGTGATCCATGGTGTTTCAATATTCACTGTTGCGTAGTGATTTTTCAAGTGTGTACAACCTTCGGTATCACAATATTATTTACTGCTTGATATTTTTGTTTAAACATTTTATTACATTTTCCTGAAAATTCACTTGAAAACCATATTCCATTTTAAATCGAAATTTAGTCAACTTGGTTGAGTTAGTCGCTACCGTCGACTAATCCAGGTAATTCTTTAAACCACCGTTAATCCACTTTAAATCTCTATCACCGATAACATATCTTGCAGATATCGTTGTTTTTGTTATAAAGCAGTTTAAAAATTAATTCTATAGGCTACGATATGTTGTTATGGAAATAATCGATCGCCTCTTAAGTCTAACTTAATTTATCTGTACAAGCGCTTATTTGTGTCACGCTTAGTGAATAAATAACTAGATGCATCTTCCATTATATTTCAGTCTCCATCAATGTTTGCGTCAGCGCTAAACTACTGGTCCGTTGTGTCAAATAACGAAGATATAAAGATTGTAAGCACACATATGCAGTTTATAGATTTTTGGGCTTTAAAATGTAAAATTTTTCGCATTGTGTTTATGTTTCTCTGGGTTCAGATCATTGACGCTATAGGTTCAATTGCCTCCGTCATCGTAATAGACTGAGAGAATTACGTCTTTACCCAGCAAGTTTATATTTAGTTTATTGACTACTACGCATAATCGTCGCCGTGGACGCCGTTTTCGCATTTGTCGTGTGTGTATCTCGTTTAACAAAGCCAAAATTTTAGCTTTCGCTTGCTACATAGATAATATTTTGACCTGCTTTATATTAATGATATACCATTTACATTTATAAGCCATAATTGCTTAATATTATCATAGATGCGAACCAAATGGACAAACCGTTTGAACGCAGTGATAATAATAATTTTATATATCTTAGTGCAGATGTCCGATAGAGCCTTGTTGGTGAAAAATATATAGCATATTTAATTTTTTTCGCGCAGCTTGTCTGAAGGTTTCACATGATCAAATTTAGTAAATAGGCAGAAACATATAAACAACACGCTTTCACATTTCGCTGGAAATTGGAACATGTGAACGCTGCTTAAACCCTTTCTTGTAACGCATAATTTTGGTGAGCGTTCATTGTGTCATTTTCTTATTGTGTCTGAATAAATGAAGCGTCCATTTTCGTATCATTAAAATTTTTATTATTAGGAAATCGATTTATGTGATGTCGCGTTTGTTCCAATCGATCCAACTACAAAATCCGGAAACGAGCCAACTTTTGTGGTTCAAACGCGATGGACAAATTTATGTCATAAATCGACAATTCGACGCGCAGAGTTACACGTTATCGATAGCCCGAATGTGATAGCTGAGCGCCAAATGGTACGAAAAATACAGTACTCGCCAGAAATAACCGTTGCTCTCTCGATGTTTGCTCGATGTGCACTACCTGCTCGCTCGATGTGCACTACCTGCTCGCTCGATGTTCACTCGCTGCTCGCTCGATGTTCACTCGCTGCTCGGTCGATGTTCACTCGCTGCTCGGTCGATGTTCACTCGCTGCTCGGTCGATGTTCACTCGCTGCTGGCTCGATGTTCACACGCTGCTTGCTCGCTATTCGCTTGATGTTTGCTCGCGGCTTGCTCGATGTTTGCTCGCTGCTTGAAACGTTTTATAATACTGCGTGCTCGCTCGAAAGGTGACGGTCATTAATTTCTGGTGTGTACTGTACAGTACACTCCACAAATGACTGTCACATATTGAACCAGCAGCGTTGCAACGTATAATGTTTCGAGTAGCAAACTCATTTCTGACGCTTACTGTTTAGCCATATGTTGCTTGTAACAATATACAACTCAATAACATTAACTGCAAAAAAATTATGGTATAAATTCAAAAGATTAACCAAATATACTGACAACTTAATTGATCAATATATTTTACGTTTTGGACTCCAGAATTTCAAGGGGATTATTTGAGCGTATATTTGTCTTAAAATTTAAGATTGACTTAATATAGAAAGATAGTATGTTGTTGGATGTAGTTTGATTAAATCACGGTAATAAATCAGTAATGGTTGGTGGTGCAGGCGTTTGTTGTTAAGAAATTTAATAATATTAAGAAAATGAAATAAGTAAGCGACGAAAATAGCTATCCGTGGGTAGGAATGTGACGACTATGCTGTTCCTAATATCCAGCACTAACTCGATCGGAATAATTAGCCGAATTCAACGGCAGATCTAATTATTTCCTTAACTCATTCATCTTAACAGAACATATTGAGAACGAAACGCGTGCCCCCTCTTGTTTTCTGGTGGCGGGTGTGTAGCTGTGCCCACCTTCGAGGATCTCTGTATAATCATACGTTTATGTTGCTGTACAACGCCGTAATGATTGATTTCGTACATTTGGTCTTAGCAGGTTCTTATAACTGGGTGTGTCCTGTCCACTGTGGTGTGGTGGGGGCCCTACGCTTTCCAAATGTCTACTTGTTCGAGAGATTTTTCCCCATCGCCGGTCCCCGTCTCCCCCCAATCGACGAAACTCCCATGTTCAACTAATTCTAAAATTTTTAATGTTCATAAATTTATGTTTTCTGTACACAAAATGTTTTTAAACACTTATCACTATTTCTCCATTGGTTAAACATTTTTTATAGCTGCGAAATACCTGTACCACAATTTTACATGAATATCATTTTAAACGAAATTGACTCTCCCTCCACTTCCCAATGAACATGGGGTCTCCAGAATTCCCCCATCCCTCTCTAGAAGGTTGAGGACAGGCCAGCTTGTTCATTCTCAGGAGAAATTTTAAAGTGACGGGAAGGACAAATTTTTGCTCTATGCGCTACATATTTCGATATTTTCAGATGCTTTTGACTGCCGTACAAATATTTTCAGGCTATAAAACCAATGTTTAATGTTAAAGTAGTGGTAATTAATGTTTAACAACTATTTGGCATGGAGAAAACAAATTTTATAGAAATTAATAAATTTCAGATTTAATTATTGAACATGGCGGTTTCGGGCAAGTGGGGTGCACAGTGGGATTTGCATCTCACGAACATTGGGATTTGAAATGTGGGGATACTTTCCCCTGCTGTGGACTGACCAATGTTCCTGCATCGTAAATAATACATTGCGAAATATCAAATCTCTCAGCTGCTTTTACGTTTGTAAAATATGCGATCTGAGACGCGGTTGAAAACGTGTTGTCAAGAGACCGTGCTCGTCAAATTTCGATCAATTTGGATTTTGCGCACATGTTACTGTGTCGGAAATTGAATGGAGTATGAATGGAAAAATGTTATTTTAACTAGTGAATATTCACGTGACAGCAGATTAGCCTAGGTGTACTGAGCTAAAGCTTATTCATGTGCAGCACTAATACTTGGTGACTCACAATCTTGATTACACAGTTTCGGTGTCCACACATTCCTTGTGCTTGTAGGCTAATTTTGATGCTTACGCCTTGGCTGTTCTTTTGCTAAAATCACAAAAAAATTGTGGGAAAATTCGCGTTCACAATGTTGTGCCATCGCTATTCGGTGAGTCGCGTGATGTGTTTAAGGTGACACTTTCTGTTGCTACTATACCAATCAAAAATCCTTGTGTGTTGCATATTTGCGATCTTGGTCAGTGACGTGATGCTGCCAAAAAGTGCGTGCGATCAATAAACGCTATTATGTTTGAAGTGAAAACGATCATTGAGTAATTGCAATATTAATTCGACAATATTGACCGCGAACAGCGTCATCGTGTTTCGGTATCGCAAATCATGACCATGTACCTAAGCAAAAGCGCGGTCATGGGTTTTAAGGTTATAAAACATTTATTGTGAAAAGAACAACCCAGGTGTGTTAACATAGATTGAATTCAAGTTTTGTATTTTACAAGTGCCACATTGTGCGCGTGCGTGCTGCAAACGTTTTAGCACTGTCAGACAATCAGCCACGTGTGGTAATTATTCTTGTAAAAAGTATAATTTGATTTTATGTTTGGAATTTATTCCTTATTATTTGCACGTAATGTTGCTGTGACAATGTGAACGCGGTCTAATTTGATTTGCAAAACGTCTTAAATTTAAAAGTAGACCGTAATACATTGGTCAAAAAGCATAAGTCGTGATCAAAAATAAGTGCACACGTAGACAGTGGAAAGACACAAACGGACGTAATTTCGTATGAACGGGGAATTTTGCTAACGCGGACAGGCACAATTCCATCCATATTTATATTTTTTGATTATAGGATTCTTCCGACAGTTTTAAGGACAACAGCAATAATAACGGTGCCACAGCGAGTGTTGCTTTTATTGACTCAGGAACAAGTGTCGCAGTTTGTCTTTCGTTCAGACTTAACGAATCGGTTCAGTGTTCCGAATCTTCGAAGCGATTAAAGGCTAGTCTGACGTATATGGTTATGGAGCGCAACGAGGTACAAAAATAATCGATGAATACTATAATAATTATTATTGGTTCCTTTATTCGCTGAAAATTTTGTCAAGGGCCCGGAACCGGCGAAGTGGATTTTGCCAAAGCGGTATGAAGTGGGAGCACCACCGGCTCAACTTCTGGCCACAGTGAAGGGGATGGGGCACCCCGCCGCCTCCACTTTTCAAATCTCCTATGTTCGTGAGATTTCCCTCTTCGTCTGTCCCCTTCACTCGGCCGAAACCTTCTACGTTCAACTAAATGCAACAATTTTTATGTCAAAAAATTTATGTTTTTTTTTGTATTCAAAATGTTTTTAAACATTAATTACTACTATTTCTAATGCTGAAACTTTGTTTTATAGTTTGAAAATACATGCACTGCAGTAAAATTACATGAAAATATAGAAATATTTAGTATTTTTAAACAAAATTTATTCCCCCACTTTGAAATTTCATCCGAAGAACATGTCCCGCCCCCGCATGAAGTAAGCACCCTGTGGACGGGCCAGAACTTGAGGCTTTGAAATGTAAAAAATTTAATAATTAAGCGTTTTTAACAAAAAAAGCGAAAATAGTAGGCCTTATAAAAGCTGCAAAATATTTTTTACACATTAAAAGCAACTTTTACAGTAATTTCTTAAATTTAATAGGATTTTCCAAGAAGGGATTTTATTAAAAAAATTATGAAATTTTATGTCAACTGGCGGTTTATGGGGTCAGAGACTTATCCAGGGGGTCGGAACCACAGGGCGCCAAAAAATTTTTGCCAAGGGCACGATCCTGGGGCTACTCGTTTTTTTGCCAGAATTTATAGTTTTATGTTTTGTAGTATACCAAACATTAGTGTGGTGAAAGCTTTTGTTGCCAGTAGCTTTTTGTATTTTACGTTGATCTGGGCATAAATATGTACAAAACATGATGCACAGATGAGTCTGAAAGAAGCTAACGTATATTATTTTATATTTCTTTCAGTGCAGTGATTGAACTGATGTAGTTATCGTAAATGATCCGCCACGTTTTCACTTAAACTGAACCATTAAAGATGCAGTGACGACGGGTAAAAACAAAATGGACATAGCAGCACTCGTTTACAAGAAATACGTTCGATAGTGTTTACGCTTTTGTTCAAGCCAACGCTCTAATTATCGTCATTTTGATTTTACGTTTGATTTTAAGCACTTATTTTTGTCAGTGTCTGTACTGCTGTAGAAAAAAATTGTTACACAGAACATCAAATACATCGACAAATCCATGAATTATATAGGAATTGTATATTTTTAAAATAGTGTTTAGCAGAGAAATTATTTTTAACAAACTAAAACTTTCGAAATTATTTTTAACAAGCTAAAAATTTCGAAATTATTTTAGTCATCTGGTGGCGATGTTTCACCGACGAGACACGAAAAATTGGATTTCAGTTTTGCCTTTACATCGACCTTTTTCACGATTCAAGTTCCGACTATGACGCCGTAAGTTTAGAAGTTGTAAAGTTTTGTTCATTCAATTTTTAGATTTTCTATAAAGTTATAGATTGTATGTACACAAATAATATGGGATCGCGTACTGTTACTTACGTTTCAATCACGCGAAGCTGTTGCGAAATTCGTTTAAAGTTTAATGGAAACGTCTGTCTGATTAGCCTGATATTATATGAGTTACGATTATGTGGTGACAAAATTATTTTTATTTGGGTTTATTAGGTTCACATTTTTAGTTCGGAAACCAACCGTGGCTTGATACTTTATTCTGCTACGTGAAGCCGTATATATAGTTGAGTATTGAGGTGATTTATCTGTTCTTGTTAGTGGTGATAATATGCATTGTATATATTAACTATGAGGCTTTGGTTTAAGCTTGTCTTTCTGTTGTTTACACTCTTCGTACAGTCAGAAATAAATGCAAATTTTTCGCGAATGTTCTCGCAAAACTTGCGATGTCTTGGGGAACAGTTCGCGAAAAATAACAGCTGTTCAGTTTCAGTTCACGAATTTTTTGCTTTTCGTATATTTCTGACCATAACTGTATGTATGTGTTATTGTTTGGCATTGGTACCAGTATTATTTGCGTTCAGTTTGTTGTGATAAGTTGTGATTAAATTTTATATGCTCAATTTCGGTTACGTTTAAATGAGCAGAGTTTACACATATAAAAAACATACATATAAATATCTGAGATTTATTTAAAAAAAATTTTTAATTACATACAACGTATTTTGATAATCATACAATTTTATGCACTTTCTATATTTTAAAATAGATAAAATTGTATCATTTACACCATTTCCTGAGAATAAAAAGTAATAAGTAATGTTGTGATAAGGTTGGGAAAAACATGTCATCTACAAGTTTGTTCTTGGCAAGTAATTTTGACCTCTTCGACAATATAGAGGTAAATATGTGACCTAATGTCTAAATAGTAACATTTTATAAGCAAATAAAACGCTCGTGGTCTATAAATGCAATAATTCGTGGTTAAGAATATACAAATATTCTTAAGAAATCAAAATATTTACAAACTAGTAATGGTTAGGCATTATTGTTTTCAAGTTTTTCACGGCGTTCGATGGCTACTCGCGCGATGTTCGTTCAGTTGCCCTGTGACTTTTATTTTGTATTTGAATAAAATCATGAATTGGAAGACGGAAGTATCGGGTGAAGAATTTCTGCAACTCATAAAATCAAATCATAACAGACTGTCATAATAAAAAACTGAGTTATTCTGTCGAAAATAAGCTGAAATGTACCCGGAATAAGCCACTAAAAATCTGAATTTTTGCTGTTTTTTCTTATCGAGAATCAGGTTTCCGCAGATATAGAAAAGCACAAAAGCAAAATTCCTTTTGTTTCTTTTCTCTGTCAGTAATCAAAATGGCGGAAAGTTACGAAATTTGTAAATTTCAACTTTCGGGATTCACTATAAATGCAAGGCTAAATTTATTACGTTGCAGGCTCATATCTCTTACCGCATTGGACTCATATCTTCGTCGTATTCAGTGCTTTGAAATTCTGTATAATTCTGTCTCATTACAGTATATATCCAATTGGTAGAACCAAGAGTGCATTTGGGAAGAGTATGACACTTCCCTGCACTCACATATAAACCCGTGTTTGATGATACGGGCGGTTACGATTTCACCCCTTTCCCAGTGTCTGCGGGGGGTAGCTCGGACCCCCCCCCAGTTTTTTTTTGGGGGGGATAAGTCGGACCTCCCAAATCCCGGGGGGGCTGTGTTTATAGGCAGCTGCATATAAAACGACCCCCTAGAAATTGGGGGGTCCGAGCTACCCCCCCCCAAAAAAAAACTGGGGGTCAGGCCGAAAACGCCCGTGTCATCAAACACGGGTTTATTATGTTAGTGCAGGGAAGTGTCATACTCTTCCGCAATGCAGTCTTGGTAGAACTAATGGAACTAACATGTTCAGTTAGTTAAATAACCTTAAAACCAGGCTCCACCGTTAAAATATAGGAAACTAATATAATCACTGTTTTGAAAATTTTACTTTTAAAGGTATTATTTAAACTTTGGCTTGTAGTTCGAGCTCTCGCAATTCTTCAAATAGCACTTGGTTGAGTAAAAATTATTTTTTACATCTCTAGCGCACATAAATTCTTCTTAAGATTCGTGGATTTCAGCAATTCTTGACATTCCATCATCAAAACTTTGCTCAAACTTAGGGAATACAGATTGAGCCACGTGTTTCACGCAAAAATATTAAGAAATATCCATATGGTGAATGGCTGTGTTTACTGGCATACAATCACTCGTAACACCAAATATTAATGGCAGTAATTTTTCAGGGACGAACACTTCACGGTCCATAACTTTTGAACTACACACGGTTAACTGCGCTGAAAGTTATGCTCGATTTAACCTGAATAGCAAAACTTGTGGATGATTAATCGTTCGGAAAATCCACGGGCACTTTGCTGCGTGTTTAAGCGCAGCTAGTGTGCGTGCTAGTTACGCACACATTAGTATGAGAACCAAAATTTTGCGCCAGTTTGTTCTCAATTATTCTGTCAATCGTGCATAGCGCATTGCATACGGGTTTAGAATTTATTGTCTATAATCGGTTCTCTGGTAGGCTGAATACGGTGGGTTGGTTATCTGGAGACCAGTAGAAATACTTCATGCATTGTCAGTTGTTTTTGATGGGTTTAGGGTCGACGAGGTTTTAGGTTTTTCAATTGGTTCCGTTGTCCAGAGATTTTAGGATGCACATTCATCAAATACAGTCCGTTAAAAGTGATTACACAAAATAATATCTTAAAAAGGAAACCACGCTCGCTCCGTTGCACCCCTCGCGCGCGAGATACTAGTCTGAAACAGATTATGGAACTGACGAAAATTAAATGACAATGGGTAAGGTTGGAACGTTAAAGTTTGCTGTAAAACAAGCGTGCGTTATAAATGACTGTCGTTTTTGTAGCGAGCTAACATCGAGCAAGCAGCGTTATAACGTGTTTTGAGCAGCGAGCAAGCAGTACTGACTTGGGAGTTACTGTACCCAATCTTAATTAATAAATTTAGACCGTTTACATTAACCTAATTTTTAGTGACGCGTTTACCGATTTGCTGGCAAGCGGAACAATGAACGCCAAAGATAATGCCGAGTTTCCTTGGGCGCATTCGTTCGCCGTCGGCTTGCAAGCGATACACCAAATTAGCCATGTAACAAGTTAGTAATAATTTACTGTTTTTAGTGGTTGTGTGTACTACATTCTTCCTGGTACGGTATGTCCGGTTTTTATATTTTGCCAATTTTTTTAGTTCCATATACTATTTCCTAGAATTTATAGATTGGCAGCACAGTTGAAAGCAGCGCAGATACTGGTTTGATGCTGTCGTGAGACCAGCTGCTGTTAACACTGTCGCAAAATAAACATTAAATATAAACTTTTTGATTTTGGCGATTCGCTATCCATAATTTTTTTAAATCATCGCTCTTGCTAGAATCGGCGAAACTTCACAGAATCCTCTCATCGAGAGCTATGAGACCAAGAACCCTTAATGTGAAATTTTCAAACATGATTAAGTGAGTTTGCGTATTGACACCCTTGTTTTAAGCCAACGGACCGGGTAGATAATAATATCATTACCTCCATGGGAGAGCTCAAAGAGTGCCAAAAGGCTGAGTTTTGGCAACAAAAGTAAATTTTGACATTTTAGCCAATTTATCTGTACTTAGAGTGCTAATATGTTTGTATAGGTTTTCAATATGATAAAAATGTTATTTGCGTAATACGCATTAAATGGCAGAGGGTCTGTAACACGAAAATTTGTTAGTTATTCATTAAAAATTGGAAGGTTGCCTGCTTTTCGGGCACTGGAAAATAACGTATCCACAGCTTTAAAAATATTATGCTAAACATTGCCGTAACGTTGTCTATAATATATAAGGGTCATTTCACGAAACCATGTCATTTTATTCGGGGGCTACATCGGCACTTTTTGGCCCATACCACCAGTCTTTTCGAATGAAATTTAATGTCGCTGTGAGGTGTAGTAATAGCATGTCTGACGGTCATAATGAGGTATGGTGGACCTCTGTACCCCAAACATAACAGGAGCCAGAGACCCTCAACCCGGGTTGGCCAAATGAAGCCAAAAACACATGTCCCAATATAAACGTTCGCTGTATCGCTAGCACGTGATACATATGTGTGTTTTTCATTTCACTGTGATCCATCGGTATTTGCTAATTTTTCCGGAAAAACTTGGGAGTAAGCATCGACACTGAAGCTGACGTCAAGCTTCCGAAATTTTTTTTCGTGACATGTAGCCCCCCCCCCCCCGACCAAGGTCAAATCTGGCAGCTTTCAGACGCTGGTAAATAACGTCAAAGTGCACTAGCGCCAAAAATTATATATAACGGTAATCGTAATCAGTACAGGTGTTATTGAAAAAAGAATATCAGCGTCTGTCCAAGTGTTATTTCATTATGAGGTCGAAGGTCATAAAATGCCAAAAATGGGGTATGCAAATAGAAGCCCTTCGACCTGACCAAACTTAAATCTAAAAAAGCCAAATTTAGCATACAGTCTTATAATAGGCCGGATATAAACATAGTAAAGCCCCACTAGAATCGACCCATCTATTAAAATTTTTTTAAAGAAAATGTAGCCCCCCCCAACCTGGCGAGTAGCCCCCCCCCCAACCTGGCGAGTAGCCCCCCCCCCCGACCGCGTGTATAATAAAAGTAATCGAAGGGCGCTAGAATCATATTAGTATATAAGTTCATCATCATTGCACTATGATATGGGGCCGTGCTGTTAACTGGGCAGCTAGGGAACCCTTCTGCCTGCCCGCACATCTGTTACACGCATTGTCCTTGGTATCGTCACTTAAATGTAAGCTAGTCATAGATCAATTGTATTTGTTTTACACCAGCTTACATCTAGAATGTATAGAAGTAGCTAAAGTTTGGCGCGTTGCATGTTGTAGGAAGCTGTAGCCCCCCCCCCCCCCCGACCTGAGGTATAGCCCCCCCCCCGACTCAACACCTATCGGTGTGCCAATTTTTACAAGGCCTAAGGATCTGCCTGAAATTTTTTCTCGGACGTCCCCCGCTCATGGTTGGTTTGTGAGCATAAAATGGTATTTATAGGTGCTAAAATGGTATTTATAGGTGCTGTCTCCGTTGCGCTAGAAAAACTTCTGCGACAGGCTTGTTCTAAATTGGTCGATTTTTAACCCCAAGAATGCCCAAGCAGCATCAATTTTAGGTCGCAAGTGCTCCAAATGGCTTGACGAGGACCATTTTGGTCCGACTTGCATAAAAACAGACCATGGTTCGCGTGTCAATCCGTCAACCTACAGAATAATGACTTATTTCGGATTAAAATTTGACCCTCAGGGGGGGGCTTTCCAACCCCTGTAGTAGGTTTCAGGTAGCTCGTTTTGCATACAGATATCGATATTCGAAAAATTCAGGGTTTTTTTACATCGGAAGGGGTCTAGACACTGTACATTCGAAAACGTTTGTTTTGGCTTCAAAAAGTGGTGTTTCAAAAGTACATGGTTTCGTGAAATGACCCATAATATTCTTGCGATGTATTGTCTTTCGTGTACATTTAAATAAACACTGGTTGGGTACGGAGTGAAACAAAAGACTCACATATTTACAGAACAGAAATGATACGTAATCAGAAAGATATACTGTCGATTATTGATTTCGTGTCAACTCTGCATTTCATATAAAAATCGCTTTGAGCAAGTATGAGTCGAATACAGAGTTATTAAGACAAAACAGGCTTGCTTCAGCTAAAGAGTACCAAAATTATTTACTAGTATTTATTAGCACTGTATTATTATTTTGTATACATAAAGATACTAGGTATAAGTAAAGACCAATTTTTATCCTATTATTCGCTAATTATCTGCAAAACTAACAATAGCTGTTATATGGGTTTCTTTCTCGAACGATTTACATTTATTACTGACCACAATTTTACAAGAACTACTATTTATTACTTTACGATATTATTGAAAATTTACATTTAAATCTAAATGATATGTTGTATAATCGCACGGAAATATAATAGTTGAAGTAAACAAACTTCCGTAGAACAAAATTGAAGGATTTAGCCAGTCGAAATGAACTTAATTATATTTGGTGTTTTATTGATTTCAACCTTTTTAGTGAGCGCAAGCTTACTATTTTTGTATTAATAGGTGCTAACTAAAATTAGTGGTGCCTCCTAGAAAAAATTACGTGCCTGCAATGACTAGAAAAATACAAGTTTTAGTATTTTCGTGATCTTTAAGAGGATAAAAATTTTCCTGAAAAACTGGAGAGCAGTGCTGGCTTGATTTTTCGATACAGTGGCAAATCTTCTAAGAAAGCTGAAATTCAGCATAATTTGAGCAGTATTTTCCTCCCAGATAGTTTAAGTGGTGGTGTTTTACCACATTAATTCACATCATTTTGACAAAATACTATAGACGTTTTCGATATTACAAAAATGCGGAAGCTAATTTTAATCTAGAATTTTTGAAATCAATATTGCTGGAATAGAAAAACGATTTCTTAGATGCTTTTAAGAAAATAAGGGGTACATAAAAGCTTCATTAGAAACTGTTTTTTGAAACACATTTCGCACTTACTATATTGTAAAAACATTTTGGTTCACAAACATTATATAATTTTATAATTTAAGTTATCGAAATATCGGAGTCAAGCGCGTCGTTGTATTGTGAAATGTTTCCGTGCCATGAGCCCGTTTGCTTGCTGGTTAAGCTGCAACAAGACAATTTGAATTTGATACGCATCGACGGTAAATGCACAAACGAAACGCTGCTTTCTGACTTACTTCATGATTTGTCTTGCCGAATGCAAAGCTACGCAACTCAGATCAAATAGTTAGAAGCTGAAGAATGAAAATTATTACCATGTTGTCAGTGTGTAATATGTTGTAGCAATGTACTATAATATTGTAGCGTGACCGAGCAATGTACATATCTCCCGAAGCGAAGCGGATATAGAGTTAGCAACAGCGAACATCAAGCCAGTAGCGGTCATTTCTGGCGTGTACTGTCATACGCTATATTTTTGTTAGTCATAACAGTATCTTCGCAAAATAAGTTTTAGCTACTTGACGGCTTTTCATTTAAAACGGTCTACCAAAAATATTTTAATTCGTGAAAAAATCTGGTTTATAACATTTAAATAACTTATTTAATTAGTTTTTTGTACTACAGACAAAAACATTGCACAGATATAAGTTTATTAGAAGTTATTTAATGAGCTTTATTTGTCGTCACATTAATAAGCTTCTATTTTCGCGGGTTGATACACTTTACTAATACCTGGACTAGTCTAACCGTTATGAGAACTAATGAAGATGGGCAAGTACATTCAGTGGGTCACACAAAATGATTCTGTTTTTGGTTGACAAACTTCAGTCAAGGATCTATTACCACACTGTTAATTTACAACACTAGAACTTGATGTATCTGATTACATGTAGCGACTTCAAAGTTAAGTATGTCAGCTAGACTGTGCGCTAACAAAAGGTGTGGTAGACATCTTTGTTCACTGACTGACTGTTGTATGGGATTTGGTCTCGTCTAGATAATAAACTGGCTTTTCCAAATGGAGAAGAGGGCCGCCAGGTATATCGACAAGTTGCCCCAGTTAAATTTTGGCTTCCCTCGTTCGTGCCCCCAGGTCTCCCTGGTACTTTCCTGTGCCAAAAAAATAACCAAATTTTGTCTGATGGGTAAAAATATGCGAATTTTCCCCTATTTTGGATAAACAATCCCCAAACTTTCCCCTGTGGGGCTAAAAATTACAAAAATTTCGAATTTTTAAGAAAGCACAATTACAATCAGTTAATAAATTATGCATTTGGCAGTTATTTTTAAAACACGATTTCCATACTATCGGATTTGCTGTGTCATTCTGTAAAAGTAGGTAACAGTTTATTGTATTTTCTCAATGTCTACATACCTATTGTAAAGCTTGGAATAAATACGTGCACAAAATATATCTCCCGTTACCTTGATTTAAGCCGTAGTAATTATATATATTAACAATTTTGCCGTACCATTTGCTCAGTGTGTTCTGTCGACGTTGAACCTTTATGCTACGTCGCTCGCCTTGTTATTCACAACTCATCGGCTTGTGGATGGATTTCGCTAGCACAAAATTACGTGTCCTTTAGTTGAACCCGAACAGCTCCGACCCCAACATCAGGGCCAAAATGGTAAAACACGTTTTTTAGGGTTCTTTGCCAAATTTGGACCATACGGGTACCGGTCCTTCGCAACCTATATCTCGCGACACAGCCTTCGAATCAA
>JASANE010020086.1:0-42786 GCA_030248225.1 Trileptium ribeirensis | reverse complement strand
CTTATTTATATAATCTTCCAGATTTTATCGTTTTTGTTACAGTTGTCAGGGTGTGACATTATTTTCGAATTTTGTCTGACTATCTATAGTACGTATGTACCTTAACTTTTTCCTCTAGCAGTGTTATATCATCACTCACATCCAGCCTCCAGAAAGTGTCAACATATTTCTATGTTTTATTTTGGGTCCAATTTTTTTGTTGATCTCGGACTTTGTCGCCGAATTACACATCAAAAACGGTGACCGACAAGCGATGTAAAACGTGTGACAAATTCTACGATGTTGGTTCTAAAGCTACGAAGCTTTTCTTTAAAACATAGTATATAAAAATAACACTTTGATTGGAGTAGATGATATTTTACTGGAGATGTATTATATACTAAGATTTGAAGTGAAACATCGCATAATAACAATTAATGTTTAAAAGCAGTATCCGCATGATGTGTGAAGCAGTTAAGCCGTCTCCAACTTTCGGATTGGATTTGTATTTACATTAGGTCTTTGTAATAGAGCAAGCCGAAAACCCAAGATTTTAGCTAAAATTTGGAGAAAAGTCATTTTAGGTCGCTGAACACGTTTTGACAGTTATTTTTGTGCTTCAACACCAAATGATCTTGCATCGCACGTTATGTTTTTACACGAGCGCTATATAAGCAATTGTAACACAGTTGGTTGAACTATTTTGGTAGCCTAGTGGTTGGGAGTGCCTTATCTCGCGAAAAGAGTCGGCGCTCGAAACTCTTTTCGTACTTTTTATTTTTTTGTTGATTTTTTTTATTTGGATAACAAATTACGGTGGAGGCATACTGATTTTGCCCTATAGGGAAAATGACTAAAAAATTTCGTATCTGGTGGTTGAACATGTTCTTGTGTATTTTCATGCTGGGGCCCACTGATAAACTAGTATAATTATATAATTATATAATGTAAGGTGTAGAATAATATAATGTATATATAGGCTATAATAATATAATGTAATATAATGTATATATAACTAGTAAAGTACACATAGAAATATAACATATATAGGCGTATTAGTTCTTCAACGCAACAGATTTTTCATCTTTTAGATCAAATCTTGAACAATTTATTGTGTAGATATTTATAGTAAACAGCAAGAACAAAGCTATGCGCATTACCTGATTTTGTGGTGCTATCTCTATGTGTATCCCATGTTATTATATCCCATATATTCATATCTGTTATTATATCCCACATATCCCATTATTACATGATCTCATGCATATCCCATGTTATCTTATATCCCATATTTCATATCTGTTATTATATCCCACATATCCCATATCCCATTATTACATGATCTCACGCATATCCCACGTTATTATATCTCATATTTCATATCTATTATTATATCCCACATATCCCATATCCCATTATTACATTATCTCACGCATATCCCATGTTATTAAATCCCATATTTCATATCTGTTATTATGTATCCCACATATCCCATATTCCATTATTACATTATCGTCATGTGTATCCCATGTTATTGTATCCCATATTTCATATCTGTTATTATATCCCACATCATATCATATCCTATTATTAATATTATCTCATGCATATCCCATATTTCACTATGTTGTAATCTATATCTGATATATCCCATATCCCATTATTACATGATCTCACTCATATCCCATTGAAGTTGGTTTGTTTTCAATATTTTGCTATGTTAAAATGTATTTTAATTTGTAT
Source organism: Trileptium ribeirensis (assembly GCA_030248225.1). Taxonomy (NCBI): domain Eukaryota; kingdom Metazoa; phylum Nematoda; class Enoplea; order Enoplida; family Thoracostomopsidae; genus Trileptium; species Trileptium ribeirensis. The sequence continues at coordinate 41,064 of JASANE010020086.1, read as the reverse complement.
AAAATGTGGACACTAAATACTGTTGTGATACATTTCTCTATAAGTAACAGCATTACTCGAACTGTAATACACAAAATTTTCAGCAGAAGTTTACTCTTCCAGAGCTGTTATCAATAAATTTCCAACAATATGTGATGTCACTATATGTCAAGTATCTTACCTCTATTCGGTATGCAGGATAAATTATGTCAGACCGTAAAAACCAAACGTTCAAACTTACTAATGAATAGCTCCAGCAGTGAGAATTATTGAGATAACACCAAGTCTCACGGTTGAAACATAAATCATATTCGATTAATGATTGACTAAACCATATTGTAAACAACTAGCAGTTTGCTCAATTTTCTTCCACATATACAATAGTTTATATACTATTATATTCAATTTTATTAAGTATTATTGATCACTTGTAGAATTAATGTTTGTAGAACAAAGTGAATCTAAACGCTTTACACATATTACTTTTTCAAACATATGTACATAAAAGCTGATCACAGATTTCAATACCTGACGACTAGATCTATTCGTAATCTATGTAAATGGTCAAGACAAAATTTGATAAGTATGAGATGTCATCTTGAGGCTCCGTGGTCTCTGTGTACTTTGCTGAAATATCGAAGATGAGTGTAATATGATTGATCATTTTTACTGCGTCCATGTCGCCTTTGATAGTCAGTATCGTTCGTATATGGTATTATCGCTGCATGGACAGTGTGGACCAAGGCATACTAAACAGTGTCTGTGTCATAAGGCTGGTTGGTCCAGTAAATAAACATTGTTGTTGTCGAATTACCGTCCCTACAGTGTTTTTACATTTAAAAATTTGCTTTGCTATTCCATGTGCAGCACAAATAAATGTGTGAAGATTGTACAAACATATACACAGCAGCTGCTGAACTAGATCAAGGCGGCACTAAGCCTAGAAATATGGAATCAGATTGGTGGAAACACCAAAAATTCAATGACGTACAACAGACTGTAGTAGAACAATATGAATTGATGTTCACGAAAAATGCTCAGTTGGCCACTGACTTAAGCACTTATTTCGACCGAAATTTAGGTGTTTAATATTTTATGAAGCGATCGAATAGCGTGTTCACGGTCAATCAGTGAGGTTTACGAATTGCGAACGCGAACTTGTGCATGTTTCCGCGAAATATTGTGCAAGAAACACGTGTTCCATCACGACATCTTAATGCGTCGATTTTATTAATTGTGAAAAAAAATTTTGTATACTCAAGTTTATATGGACTATCTGCAGCATATTGCCAGCTGTGGGAGCAGTTATATAGTTAAGTCTTTGGTCCTTAAACTATTGTTGCTGAAGAAAGTCACTATCAAATGTAAAATAAGATATAACGTCTGACCTTATTCTGTTGTGTTTCACTAAGTCTATAGTAATTGAACTTGATACTGTGCACCTATGTCGGCGAATACACAACTACCGTGAAAATTGCATTTTTAAGATAAAATGATAAGCAAAAAAATAGACAAAAAGAAAACCAGAATCAAAATACAAACGCCTAGCTGATGTAATAATTTTGCCATTATGTTAGCTAGTACTACATATACTTCTGAAACGAATAGCATTCATTTGGATCGACGGCGTGGCAACATTTAGCTTGCACATTTTGTTCTGGAAAAACTCATGGTTATTCATCTTTTCTATAAAGCTGTAGTTTTGGTACAAAAATAAATTATTTTTCTCAAATTTAGGATACTGAGGACTAGAGGCATCCGGGTTAGTGAAATCCAAACTGTCGTAAAAAAGGTTTTAATTCACCTTATTTGTAAAATCAAAACAGCCAAGAACGAAATCTAGCTATTGAATTATTAAACCTTAACTATGTAATAAAACAGCTATTCACTAACAGCCACAATATATGATTCGTAATCGAAAGAAAATTCGTTAGGACTTGTCGGCGTTGTAAATTTAGCATTGACACAGCCAAAAGTACCAAAATGTACAACTAGTTAACAATACGGTTTACTGAAACATAGTAATGTGGGTATCCTTTTCTCTATAAATTCTGTGGGTTTGATACCCAAAATAGTATATTTTTGTTGGAATTAGAGGACTAGAATCTCAAAGGGAATAGCACCAACTGGACTTTTACATGGGCGACGCGAAGAATAATGCGAGACCTGGGTTTACTACTAAAACGGTTTTACTCATATACTAGATACATGTTTATTCCTGTCAGAACTTAAGAATTGTGCTTTTTCATGTCCACTGCTGGAAGTTAATGATAACTTAAGTACCATTGCAAGAAAAATGTACATTGAAGGTTTATAAAACAAGCCATAAAACATAATTTAATTAGCTTATATATTTCGTGAAAAAATACTAGATATTAAATCGTAATTATTTCTGTTGCTTCAATACCATTAACTGTGAAAAAACATTTCAGCACATGTTAAGTAAATAAACGTTAGCATAACCTCAAACATATGTATGATGATATTATATTTGTATGTTTTTGGATGTACGAAAATTTCCTATATTTTAATTTTCTGTCTCAGTATATGTATCAGATAATGACAAAAACCATATTATCATAATTATCATTTTATTATAATAATTCGCCAGCAGAATTGACATTCCGTGTTTTTGTATTTTTGTGTTTCCATTTTTAGCAGATAGAGTCTGCAAACGAACTGCGATTACTGCATTATTTCAAAAAATTGATCCTAATATAGATAAATACAGCTCGCGATACGCATTAAAACAGAATGGAAAACAATGTTTTAGAAGCATGTGCATTACTCAAAAAGAGTATACACTGCAACAGACTTACTTCAATTGCTCCAACTAATCAAAAAATAGAACTATAATAGGTTTAGTTTTGACCAAATGTGTTTTGAAATATAAAGGGTAATTTTCAATTATCTAAATTGTTTGTACCACTGTTATCACTACTGTACCCCAATAATTATATACAAACTGCAACTAGTCAGATCGGTAGGCGCCTATTCCAAACTAGCAGTGATAAAGTCACATCTCATGCGAACATTATCTTCAGCGTAGCACATTTGTATATAAGTGGAGTCATGCATGAAGTCCGTGTTGCTATGCAGTTAGCGAAGTTTTCACGGTGTTACATATTGCCAAATACAGCTACAGTATGTGCTTCACTAAAACCGCTCACATATTTGAAAACATTTGTATATACCTACATTGAGAACAAAATACTATAACAGCTTACGCAATGTGCCTAAAAATGTATATACGATAGGCCCCGACGGCTCATGATGTTTCACTGTTGGATAAATATGTACACTCAACTCACTACACATTTCGTGTTGCATGAAATAATAAATTTTTAAATGTAAACGCTGTCAGGACGGTGATCAACAACAACAAATGTTCATCGCATCACGTATTAACGCGTTACACAGACACTGTTTAGTATGCCTTGGTCCACACTGTCCATGCAGCGATATACCATATACAATAGATACGTAACTGAACGAAGTAGGTAATGACAAAATAAGTCAACGTATTGCTATATGGTATTATCGCTGCATGCAGCGCGATGAGGATATGAAACAGTGTCTGTGTCATAAGGCTGGTTGGTCCAGTAAATAAACATTGTTGTTGTTGATCACCGTCCTGAATATGTTTTTACATTTAAAAATTTGCTTTGCTATTCCATGTGCAACACGAAATGTGTAGTGAGTTGAGTGTACATATTTATCCAACAGTGAAACATCATGAGCCGTCGGGGCCTATCGTATATACATTTTTAGGCACATTGCGTAAGCTGTTATAGTATTTTGTTCTCAATGTAGGTATATACAAATGTTTTCAAATATGTGAGCGGTTTTAGTGAAGCACATACTGTAGCTGTATTTGGCAAATATGTAACACCGTGAAAACTTCGCTAACTGCATAGCAACACGGACTTCATACATGAGTCCACTTGTATACAAATGTGCTACGCTGAAGATAATGTTCGCATGAGATGTGACTTTATCACTGCTAGTTTGGAATAGGCGCCTACCGATCTGACTAGTTGCAGTTTGTATATAATTATTGGGGTACAGTAGTGATAACAGTGGTACAAACAATTTAGATAATTGAAAATTACCCTTTATATTTCAAAACACATTTGGTCAAAACTAAACCTATTATAGTTCTATTTTTTGATTAGTTGGAGCAATTGAAGTAAGTCTGTTGCAGTGTATACTCTTTTTGAGTAATGCACATGCTTCTAAAACATTGTTTTCCATTCTGTTTTAATGCGTATCGCGAGCTGTATTTATCTATATTAGGATCAATTTTTTGAAATAATGCAGTAATCGCAGTTCGTTTGCAGACTCTGTTTGCGAAAATGGAAACACAAAAATACAAAAACACGGAATGTCAATTCTGCTGGCGAATTATTATAATAAAATGATAATTATGATAATATGGTTTTTGTCATTATCTGATACATATACTGAGACAGAAAATTAAAATATAGGAAATTTTGGTACATCCCAAAGACATACAAATATAATATCATCATACATATGTTTGAGGTTATGCTAACGTTTATTTACTTAACATGTGCTGAAATGTTTTTTCACAGTTAATGGTATTGAAGCAACAGAAATAATTACGATTTAATATCTAGTATTTTTCACGAAATATATAAGCTAATTAAATTATGTTTTATGGCTTGTTTTATAAACCTTCAATGTACATTTTTCTTGCAATGGTACTTAAGTTATCATTAACTTGCAGCAGTGGACATGAAAAAGCACAATTCTTAAGTTCTGACAGGAATAAACATGTATCTAGTATATGAGTAAAACCGTTTCATAAGTAAACCCAGGTGTCGCATTATTCTTCGCGTCGCCCATGTAAAAGTGCAGTTGGTGCTTTTATTCCCTTTGAGATTCTAGTCCTCTAATTCCAACAAAATATACTATTTGGGTATCAAACCCACAGAATTTATAGAGAAAAGGATACCCCACATTACTATGTTTCAGTAAACCGTATTGTTAACTAGTTGTACATTTTGGTACTTTTGGCTGTGTCAATGCTAAATTTACAACGCCGACAGACCTAACGAATTTTCTTTCGATTACGAATCATATATTGTGGCTGTTAGTGAATAGCTGTTTTATTACATAGTTAAGGTTTAATAATTCAATAGCTAGATTTCGTTCTTGGCTGTTTTGATTTTACAAATAAGGTGAATTAAAACCTTTTTTACGACAGTTTGGATTTCACTAACCCGGATGCCTCTAGTCCTCAGTATCCTAAATTTGAGAAAAATAATTTATTTTTGTACCAAAACTACAGCTTTATAGAAAAGATGAATAACCATGAGTTTTTCCAGAACGAAATGTCCAAGCTGAATGTTGCCACGCCGTCGATCCAAATGAATGCTATTCGTTTCAGAAGTATATGTCGTACTAGCTAACATAATGGCAAAATTATTACATAGCTAGGCGTTTGTATTTTGATTCTGGTTTTCTTTTTGTCTATTTTTTGCTTATCATTTTATCTTAAAAATGCAATTTTCACGGTAGTTGTGTATTCGCCGACATAGGTGCACAGTATCAAGTTCAATTACTATAGACTTAGTGAAACACAACAGAATAAGGTCAGACGTTATATCTTATTTTACATTTGATGGTGACTCTGTTCAGCAACAATAGTTTAAGGACCAAAGACTTAACTATATAACTGCTCCCACAGCTGGCAATATGCTGCAGATAGTCCATATAAACTTGAGTATACAAAATTTTTTTTCACAATTAATAAAATCGACGCATTAAGATGTCGTGATGGAACACGTGTTTCTTGCACAATATTTCGCGGAAACATGCACAAGTTCGCGTTCGCAATTCGTAAACCTCACTGATTGACCGTGAACACGCTATTCGATCGCTTCATAAAATATTAAACACCTAAATTTCGGTCGAAATAAGTGCTTAAGTCAGTGGCCAACTGAGCATTTTTCGTGAACATCAATTCATATTGTTGTACTACAGTCTGTTGTACGTCATTGAATTTTTGGTGTTTCCACCAATCTGATACCATATTTCAAGGCTTAGTGCCGCCTTGATCTAGTTCAGCAGCTGCTGTGTATATGTTTGTACAATCTTACACATTTATTTGTGCTGCACATGGAATAGCAAAGCAAATTTTTAAATGTAAAAACGCTGTCAGGACGGTGATCAACAACAACAATGTTTATTTACTGGACCAACCAGCCTTATGACACAGACACTGTTTAGTATGCCTTGGTCCACACTGTCCATGCAGCGATAATACCATATACGAACGATACTGACTATCAAAGGCGACATGGACGCAGTAAAAATGATCAATCATATTACACTCATCTTCGATATTTCAGCAAAGTACACAGAGACCACGGAGCCTCAAGATGACATCTCATACTTATCAAATTTTGTCTTGACCATTTACATAGATTACGAATAGATCTAGTCGTCAGGTATTGAAATCTGTGATCAGCTTTTATGTACATATGTTTGAAAAAGTAATATGTGTAAAGCGTTTAAATTAGTTTATTACCGACGTAATTCTACAAGTGATCAATAATTGTTAATAGAATTGAATATAATCGTATATAAACTATTGTATATGTCGAACTAAAATCGAGCGAACTGCTCGTTGTTTACAATATGGTTTAGTCAATCATTAATCGAATATGATTTATGTTTCAACCGTGAGACTTGGTGTTATCTCAATAATTCTCACTGCTGGAGCTATTCATTAGTAAGTTTGAACGTTTGGTTTTTACGGTCTGACATAATTTATCCTGCATACCGAATAGAGGTAAGATACTTGACATATAGTGACATCACATATTGTTGGAAATTTATTGATAACAGCTCTGGAAGAGTAAACTTCTGCTGAAAATTTTGTGTATTACAGTTCGAGTAATGCTGTTCTTTAGAGAAATGTGTCACAACAGTATTGAGTGTCCACATTTTATACAAATTAAAATACATTTTAACGTAGCAAAATATTGAAAACAAACCAACTTCGATGGGATATGCATGAGATCATGTAATAATGGGATATGGGATATGTGGGATATAATAACAGATATGAAATATGGGATATGCGTGAGATCATGTAATAATGGGATATGAGATATGTGGGATATAATAACAGATATGAAATATGGGATACAATAACATGGGATACGCGTGAGATCATGTAATAATGGGATATGGGATATGTGGGATATAATAACAGATATGAAATATGGGATTTAATAACATGGGATATGCGTGAGATCATGTAATAATGGGATATGGGATATGTGGGATATAATAATAGATATGAAATATGGGATATAATAACGTGGGATATGCGTGAGATCATGTAATAATGGGATATGGGATATGTGGGATATAATAACAGATATGAAATATGGGATATAATAACATGGGATATGCATGAGATCATGTAATAATGGGATATGTGGGATATAATAACAGATATGAAATATGGGATATAATAACATGGGATACGCGTGAGATCGCGCCACGGATTCAGGTAATGCGCGTGAGCTTTGTTGCTTGCTGTTTACTATAAAATCTACACAATAAATTGTACAAGATTTGATATAAAAGATGAAAAATCTGTTGCGTTGAAGGACTAATACGCCTATATATGTTATATTTCTATGTGTACTTACTAGTTATATATACATTATATTACATTATATTATTCTAGCCTATATATACATTATATTATTCTACACCTTACATTATATAATTATATAATTATACTAGTTTATCAGTGGGCCCAGCATGAAAATACCCGCAAGAATCGTGTTCAACCACCAAATACGAAATTTTAGTCATTTCCTATAGGGCGAAATCAGTATGCCTCCACCGTAATTTGTTATCCAAATAAAAAAATCAACAAAAAATAAAAAGTCCGAAAAGAGTTTCGAGCACCGACTCTTTTCGCGAGAGTCAGACACTCCAACCACTAGGCTACCAAAATAGTTAGACCAACTGTGTTACAATTGTTTATATAGCGCTCGTGTAAAAACATAACGTGCGATGCAAGATCATTTGGTGTTGAAGCACAAAAATAACTGTCAAAACGTGTTCAGCGACCTAAAATGACTTTATTCCAAATTTTAGCTAAAATCTTGGGTTTTCGGCTTATATTTGTGCAGAAAACCTAATGTAAATACAAATCCAATCCGAAAGTTGGAGACGGCTTAACTGCTTCACACATCATGCGGATTATTACTTAAACATTAATTGTTATTATGCGATGTTTCACTTCAAATCTTAGTATATAATACATCTTAGGGTAAATCTAGTGCTCTCTCCAATCAAAGTGTTATTTTTTATATACTATGTTTTAAAGAAAGTTTCGTAGCTTTAGTAACATCGTAGAATTTGTCACACGTTTTACATCGCTTGTCGGTCACCGTTTTTGATGTGTAATTCGGCGACAAAGTCCGAGATCAAAAAAATTGGACCCAAAATAACATAGAAATATGTTGACACTTTCTGGAGGCTGGATGTGAGTGATGATATAACACTGCTGAGGAAAAGTTAAGGTACATACGTACTATAGATAGTCAGACAAAATTCGAAAATAATGTCACACCCTGACAACTGTAACAAAAACAATAAATATTGGAAGATTATATAATAAGTATAAATGTCTAAAGAACGTAGACAATCTTCGACGAACAAGTATCACCAAGCCACATCAAAATCAAACGTTACGCAGGAGAACAAAGATGCAAAAGTAGCTGGAACAGAAACTGCTCTGCTGCACTACACAGTCGGCAGTAAAGTTTTTTAAAAAAGGAAAATCTTAAGTTTAAATTTTCTCCAATCAACCGTTTTTGGTTGAATCCAAGGAAATATGTCTTCTTCCCCGCTTTCTGCAACGCTATTCTTGACCCCAGGAGGAGATTTGCGGTTGCTGCTGTTTTGTGATATAAATTGAACTACTAAACGCCAAGATTGAGCATGTGAACGACGTTTCGTGATAAAACTGTATACACGCTGTGTTACCTTGTCATTTTAAATACAGCTGAAATGCTTTATGTAGAAGAATTGAATTCACGTTGCATTCGATGGCTTGTGCGGCAGCGATTTTGCCGCGTTGATCACTTTTGCAGGCCAAATAGGATGTCATTCAAGTTTTGAAAAAAACGACAGTTCTCATTTTTAAATTTGAAGTATCGAAATCATTTTGATCATTTTGACTGATTCTACTTCTCAAAATGATTTTATTTCATCCGACTTGTCTTCATGTGATTTTTTGATTCACGTTAAATTTTAGCATGTTAGTTGATGTTTCGTTGCATTTTTCGAAATCGTTAGTTGAAAGAAAAGCTGATTTACCCTGTGAGCTGACACTTTCTCAATTGTGGCAAAAGGTACTTCGGTCCTCACGTCAGGTTCCGGAAAATACGAATTTTTGTTTCCCACACACAGGCAGTTTATCCATTGTTGTTTAAAAATTTTTGACAAAAATAATAATAAATTGTAGACAATAAAATCATTAGTGCAACCGGTTAGAGAACGTCGGAAATGTGCACCGAAGAAAAATCACCAAACCGCTCACAATAAAATTAACTCTTCCACAAAAGAACAAGGTTGAAACAGCAACCTGGTCAGAAGTTATGAAACAGCAACCTGGTCAGAAGTTAATCTACTGAAACAAAATACTCGTGTAACAATTAAGAGTAGTGAATTTAGATTCTTTATGCAAGAGTAAACTTAAGATGCGCCCCCAACCATCCCCTTTTGACACCACACACAAAACGTTGTTAGCAAACAAAACGGGGATTTCAATAGCCGTATCCAATTTCGATATTTTTCAGTTCCATAACACCATTAGAGAATGTACGCCCCTGTACTTTAACACCAATATGTTCGCAAACATTTTCAAATTATAATGTATGGAATATGAAACGGACTAATTTCTGTTCTTGAACGCGAAAATGAAATTTGTGGTTAGTGAACAACTGAATGGCAATCGCTTTTGTCAAAATAGGACGGTAAGGGGCGCAGCTTAAGTTTACTTCTGCATTATGTTTAAGGTGATCCCACCAACAATCCTATTTTGTAATAATTTATATCGAATAGAAAACCGTTGTTACGGAAAAAGTGCTGAATTTCATTTGGTTTTCGCTAATCGAATTTTGGTAAAATCAAATCCAGAAAATATACCTCTAACTGGACCAGAAGTTTGGGGAGAGATTTTTTACTTTGCAGAAATTCTGTTTCGAGCCTGTCAAGTTTGCATGAGATTGTTTAGTGTTGCGAACAATTTTAATGTAATAGTCACAAGCAAATCGATTCGGTCTTATATTTAAGTACTAGAGGTTTGCGAACAAAACCTCTCTTACGTGAAATTCGACAAATTTTCCTCCTCAAAATTTGCAGCAATTTTACACGACCTTTCATGAACGCAAAACGGCTAGATTTCACTCAGACAGCATTGCGAACAGTTCCGCGCCAGATTTCAACTGAATAAAAGGCGTTCCGCAGCAATTTATATACAAAGTTACAACATATATTGGTTTGTGGGGTCAATTTAAGTTTACTCGTGCATTAGCAATGGTGATAACTTTATTTTAGCAAAGTTTAAGGGTGTATACCACAAGGCTGAATTGTTATATAGAAGTATAAGTTAGATTTCCGGGAAGAGAAAAAACTTGAACCAAAAGGATGAATTTTGCAATCTCACGTTTTTAGCCATGGAAATTGTACTAGAAAACAGGAAAAATGGTATAAAATGTTGAAAGATTTATCAATTTTAATAACCATGCAGGGTACGAGTTTGGCCTTAATTTCGATTATTTACAGTATTCGATGCAAGAAATAGATAATTATATACCTTTAAATATGGTTTTCATAAGTAGATAGTTTTTGTAATTCCTCTAAAATGAAGAGGTGCCTCAGTCAGCGAAATCTAAACTATCGCCAATATTCAACTATATATAGATAGTCCAATTTTACAGCCGAAAAGCATAAAATTTGAGCCCGAAAAATTTATATTCCTGACGGTCAAATGCACCAGCTGGTTTATAAGTGCACAAGTAAGTTGCTTACAATAATTTATTAACACCCACAAAGTTTGAAATCGCTATGCAATTACTGAGTTATATAACCAGTATTCAGAAAATTACTGAGTTTATCATATTTTCAAGGAATCACAAATTTTAAATTTATAGATTCTATAAAGTCCTCAAAAATTAGGCGAAATTCAGTTTTGGGATGTATAATCTATAATGTTTGAAAAAACAAAAAATTGCAAAAAACCAAAGCTGAATGGATCTGGAAGCCCAGCTATAATGTAATAAAGTACAACCGCGACAATATGTAGTTCAGAAACGGATGACAAGAATTCTACGTCGCATCGTTAGTTTAGATATAGCCAATAATAGCAAAAGACCCAACTATGGGACTATTTTTGGTGCTACCAAAATGGATTATCTTTTTTTCTATAAAGCTGTGGTTTCCACACAAAATTCATATTATCATGAATTTAGCGGAATTGGGGATATATTTGAAGTTGTAATTATATTTTCATAAGAGGATAGATATGCCTTACAAATACTACTAAGTTATAATTTTACCAGTGTATCTTTAATATTACTAAAACGTGTTTACTGGTTTCTTGGCACTGATGTGATGATATAACGAAATAAATAAATGCATAGCATGATAATAATTTAAGTCTAAAGCTCATCATGATTGTAACGCGTTCCAATTTATGGGGATAATACCAAAATAGCGAATTTGTGGGCCTTAGCAGCCAAATTATAGGAGTCCTTTGTCACAAATTGGGACAATGTCTCCAACGCCCTGGTGATATAACTTAAATGTTTTTTCTTTAAACGTAGTTTAACCGCAATAGCATGGATATATTTTTAACTATTTCATTGGAAGTTGCGTCCTGTCTTAAAGCATTATGTGAAAGTTAAATAAATCCCAAAGCTAGGAAACTGCGAAACTTTTATTAATTTAATCGGGTTTTTTAGTTGTTAGAAAAGAGCACTGTCTCAAGTTTATGTAAAATTTGATTCAGCTAGCCGATTTTGTTTGTGATTATACTTTTGCACTTGTTGCAGTGTTATGTTGCAGCAGTGGTGAACATGAACTACAGTTACGGATTAAGATAAAAATCTAATTGTTTACGAAATATTCACTAGCAGCTTACAAAAATTTTCGCAAATACCACCTGAACACCTGTTCAGGAACGATTCGCGAAGTTTTCAAGAATAATTCGCACAAAACTTTGAGTTTCTCTCTGTCCATAACTGCATAAAATTATGTTTGAAACAATACACAAAGCTCATTGGTCTTATGACTTGTATAGTACATCGCTTACTTTTTGTGTGGACATTTGGAACAATAAGTAAAGAAGATATTAATGGTACGGTTGTTACGGCATGACATAAGTTTATTAGCGCAGACGATTGTATTATTTTTCGTTCCTACATTGAGTGCACTGTATAGAACAACGTTTGCAGTTTGTATGTTAGAATTTTAAATTAAATTAAAAAGTTGGGCTGATTTTCAGCGTTTACTGGAAAGTAGAGCGTATGAAGAATCAAGACAGTCAGCCGCATGAAAAATTATCGAACTCAGGAACAGCTGTTTCCGGGCGTTGCACTGGTAAGTGTTTATTCGGTGTCTCATTTATGGCAGTCTCCAAGACATATGCTAGTTTGAAGTTCTATAATAAACCACCGTGTAATATATTTTCAACACTATCGAAATTCTGGAAGGTTGTCGTTTGCTTATTTGTGTAGAAAATTGCGTTGTCATCTATTGCAGTAATCGGCGCATGAATTTTCTTAACTAATTATACTTAACAACGAAAAGATTTAGCTAAGACAACAATTTGAACATTACAGCAATTTCAACAAAAGTAAACGTGAGTAACCTTAAACGGTTCAACAATTGAGTTATAGCCATGTGGTCGTTGGTTTGAGGTGCAGCCTATTTAACTTAAGGGTTTCAGTCTTTTTATCGCACATATGTTTAATACTTTGGATTATTAACAGGTTCGCGAATATCATTTTTATAGAGCAACAATTTTTCATAGGCTTTGCACACATGCTTCTTTTTAGTTAAGGGCATTAAATATTGGGATCGGTACAACCCATTAACATTGCAAGCTGTTATGACCCATTTAAAAACACTCAAAATGTATACACAAATAACATACAAATTTACCCTTACCGCAACCAAGCTTTTATGTACAAATAAACTATACCTATCGACAAGTCTAATTATATATTTTAAGTATCCATTTTAAGTGTTTATTTTTATAATATCTTTGTTACTATATATTACCCTAATGTTGGCAATACAGGTCATTTTGAAGTATGCGTACTAATGGAACATTGTTTTTTATGCAACATTGAAATTCCATCCGATACCGTAGATGGCTAAGTCTCTGTGTACAATCCAGAAATGCGCTCAAGGTGAACTGTATGTCATAAATATTATAGCCTTTGCGTAATCAGAAAATATACAAAATACTATGTAAGGATCATGCACTTTTTGATGTGGGACTATTACAAAACGCCGGACGACTTAGCATGTTATCATCGTCGTGCAATCCTTAGAGGTGGCGACGATAAATGCAAAGCGATTTTTTGAAACAGTAGTTACCCTATAGAGAATTCAATCTCAGGCAATTCAAGTTTTAGTACGTGTTTAACGCCAGACCAAATCCTTTGCTCTAAACTGTATATAGTTTTGGTATGACATTATAAATTGACTTCAGAATCAATTGGCGAAAATAATGTATTTTTAGCGGAACGTAGCTAATAAATATGTAATATCCATAATTTTGCTTCCACAAGGAGGAAAAGTAATTATTCAACAGCATGTAAAACAAAAACTACAATAATCTATCAAAATCAATGAGTTAAGCATATTCTGTGTTCAGCCAAAGTCAAGCTAAAAAGATTCCTGAATTCCCGGGGGAATCTAGGAAAATCATTTGCCTGAAATACTAATATGGTTTAGAACTTTCGGAATTCGGGAATCCGAAATTCTGTATTGCTAAATTCTGGATTGCCAAGTTGTGACTTCAAAAATTTTTATTCTCAAATTGTCGATATACAGATTCCAAAGTTCCTCGTATATAGAGATTGTTAAATTGACAAATTCAAGCTTCTTAAGTGAGATTGCAAAATGATTGCCTTAAATTATTTCGGATAATTGTGAAGCCAGGCCGCGCGAATTGAAAACAACAATTTTAACTTGTAAAGTTAAAAATACTGAAATTCTAAAATTCTCAAATTTTCTAGATTTCCAGCGTAAATATACAATCTCATATTTATACGTACATGTAATCGCCAGCTATAAAACTTGGGTTATATATAAATGTGTATGTTATATATTATGCTAAAGGCAAATGAGTTTAATACGATTTAACCACTTTCCAGTTGTTAATGAAATTAAACTTTATCAAAAATTAATTTGAAATATTTTCAGCTTGCGCTTATTAAACCTTTTGTTGAGGAACATTCATATCAAGTGTAATTCCAGCATCTTCGTACACTACAGACTGGATCAGATGTATATAATAGTTATGACGTTTTCGATATCACTGTCTATTAAAATTTTATGTTGCAAAAATGACTTAAAACGCTAGATAATAGAAAATATTTGCAGTGAATTGAAGACGCGATTCATTCATATTTTCATTTAAAATTTAGAACAATTTAATGTACATTGATTATGATGATTGAACCAGTAGTTCTGAGCTCTGAGCGTATGTGGAAAAATATAGCTCAAAACTGATTGAAACTTTAAAATTATTTGGACGAATGCCAATGTGATATTATAGCGCTGCTGCCATGTTGACAACTGACCGGCTCAGACACAACCATCAAAAGTTAAATAAAATTGAAATGTTGCTGTTCGGAATTGGGTTTTCAAATTTTCATTGACAAGTTTTATTGACTAGCAAGCAATTTGGCAGCAAACTGTCTTAGCATTCAGAAGAATGTTATATCTTAAATTAAATTTTCAGATATTGCTATGTAGTGATTTACTGATGCAATATCATCTTACTGTGACATCCATAAATCAATCATCTTAATGATAAATTTTTGAAAACTTTTTCTTAGCAAATGCTATAAATTTCGTTTTTTTGGAACTCTAATCTCTATCTACATTTTTTCGCTGACGGTAAAAAATTAATTATCGTATTTAACATTTATTTATTTTGGCAGTACTGGATTTCTGGCTGCTTTTATTATATAACTTTTCTCGGGTGGTTAAAGCAACAATTGAAACTTCCATCGAAAGAAGCGTCATTGATTTATAACGGTTGTGTTGTCAGGCTAGGTGTTTTTCGGCGACAAGCGAAGCTCTAAACAACTCGGCTAAATTGTATTAACTTGATTATTTGTTGCTTGCAATAGATAGCTGATAAACTAGGTAAATTGTTATAAATCCTTCATAGAAACTCGCTGATGCTTACAATTTTATAAAATATTTGCAATCAATCACACATAGCTGGAGATTATGACAAAACAACTATGGTATATGCTAATATATACTCACGCTTAAGGAATATTAGTAAAACTTCGGCATTTGAGGCACGCTTGGTGTACACACTGCAAAAAATATGAACTGCGTCCAGAAGCTAATGTTCAATTGAATATTTTGATCATAGAGCGCCTAAAAGATATACAATTTAGAAATACAGTAGTCAGTATAAACCAATATTCATTTCATGCTTTTGTGATAGCCGTCTAATCGTGCTACTGTTTTCGTCTTGCGTATATTTGCGCTGCATAGTGCATGAATAGTATATATAATATTCTTTGTAAAAATATCATTTTACATTAGCTGTTCATTAATTTTTTTGCAGCCTAAATTCTAATAAAATAAAATAATTCAATTTTACAACATTTAATATTTTTGTAACACTGTCAATGAAATTTTGAAGTCCCAAGAAGTGATTTGTGCATTACACTATAAAATAGAGATTCCTAAATCTGCGTTTCATAAACTACCAATTCTTATACAGCCAACTTCCGAATTCCCGGTTCCCTAATTCCGCAAATTCACCATTCCTAAAATCCCAATTCAATTCCCAGAATCTCGATTTCCAAATTGCGATTCCAAAATTGTCAATTAAAGCACAGTAGCTTAACTTGGCTATGTGTTCTTATACTATCTATGTGTATTTCTTATACACGTTCTGTAGGCAAAAGTTACTACGTTAGTTGGCGCAGCTGCATAAAACAATATGATAATAAGTGTTGCACCTTCACGGTGTAGTTAGAATTTGAAATCGGCAAGACAGATAGAATATAGCAATGTAGGTATGTAGCTATTGTCTCATTATCTTATAATTGATACGTGTGTGACTACAGATGCCAGCGTAAACAATATGCTGAAGTATAGCTTCACGACTTCATTTGGCACAAAACAATATGGTGAGCTGCAATTTAATGAAAGTTGGGTCCGTTTTCTTGAAGAATTCCGTCTTAATGATGAATCAATTCAAAAAATCGACGACGCCCAAGCTTTTGAATCAATGCCCAGATTTGTTCTCGGATTTTCATCTAATCATTTTCCAGTATGTTGCTTTACCAATTTCGTAATTTATCTAAATCTTACGTATCAATCAGCGGCGTCGTATTTATACAAAAATAAAAAAAAATTAAAGCTAAGGTAATGGCTGGAGGCCTTCTCGTTGCCCGCCATCCCAGGGTTTGAGGAAATAAATTCGCACAGGGCAAAAATATTTTTTGTCCTTTTGAGTCACTTTGATCAGCGGTACTATGGTTGTAAATTTTTCATGTTTTTAATAATTTTCAACATTTTATCTCCTCCACATATTTTGTACCGAGTCTGTTCGGAATTTTTTTTGCAAATAAATACTCACTTTCACACCTCTCGATGTACGAGCTGTTAACGATCATTTGGTTTATTTCAATTAATATAGTGGCCATTCACAACTCGTGAAGCCATTATCGAGTCAGACAGCAGTTGAAGACATGTTTATTGCAAAAGAAAGGCATGCTATCTATTTCAACTACTGCATCTGTCTATAGTTTGCATAACTTCAACGATTTGCATAATATAGTATTGTTTAGCATTTATGCCCACGCAATGCTTGTAAATCGCTGTGCATCACAGTACTCACTGCATATAATTACTAGTGGTTGGAGTACAAAACGAACAGTTTGTTTTCAGATCCTGGCAGGCTTAGCCTCCCACAGCATAAACACAACAACGCGGTTGTTGGCGAGTTTTAACCATTGAAGAGTGTGCGCGCGCAGTTGCGGAGTTTTCGAATGAGTCAACGAAAGCAGGTTTCAGTCGCGCAAACCTGGTTTGCAATTTTTCATCAACGTCAATTATGCATGTCTTTTCAGCTTGGTCGATCAGCCTATATGGCCATTTCGACCAATATAACTTATAGGTGTAGAACTGAAATGCACGCTATGTCGTTCTGGATATAAAGGGTGAGCCATAGCATGTGTTGTTTTTAACGATATAAAGTCTGCTCCTAGTGACGACACGGATCCTTGCTGAACACATCGAAGAGATCGGAGAGCATCGACCTAAATGAAGAATTTTACTTCCGGAAAACGGTAGGAATAAGCAAATAAGTCAAAGACGTTTAGCATATGACACAACATAATCCCCAATCTGGAATAGGAAATCCAATAAAAGGGCGCTTGTAACACGTTGTTCCTTTGGTCATTGAGACGCGAAGCAGAATTTCGCCTAGATCCGGACGTGTCGATATATTCCGGGTCATATGTAGCGACCAGCGATGGGTGTGAGCGAGACTGATTTCCTGACCAGAAAGCGCATGAAGACTGCTGAACACTGTTGTTTAAAGTTTCTGCACAAAATAGGGTCTCTGCTGTCTAGGGTGCGTATCGCAAATAAGCTTCGGCCCGTCTGCAGCCGCAGTGAGTTCTTTGAGCTTCGTTGGCGTATTTCCTGAGCACAGAATTTTATTTTCTTTTGTCAAGTTTGTTCCCGATTATAAAAGCGATGAACACGAACAAATCACAATTTTCCCCTATGTACCCACCCGTACATGATTTGCAATGCAGCAGCGCTTTGTGCTATTCGCTGTCACTATTCTGCAAATGAACCGAAATCACCACGGTAATATTTTCAAGCTTCGTTAAAACGGTAAAAGGGAGAATTTGCATTCATTTTGCTGATCGCGTACAACTGGAAACGCCATGACCATTCGCGTTTTTCTGGTATATTTCAGTACACAAATAAGCCGCGAACATTGCTGTCTGACTCAGAATGTCATTTGGTGAGCGTAAACAAACGTCCGAAATGGACAAATGTGAGCGAACACAAATTCCATTTGTACATCGCAGAACCTATATTCGCGTTCATATATACACGAATATCAATGGCAAAAACGTGAACGTGATTTTCTGCATGAACAAATTAGTGATTTTGATAGAAGAACAACCTTTGTGTACTCACGAGAGGTGAGAACGAGCCTGGATTTCAAGGCTCGGCTCGTTTACCAAGGCGGCTAGGCCCTGGTCCGGCTCGTTCTCTCCGAGATCAATGTCCGGTCCGTCCCGGTCCGTTTGATTAAGGGCGTTGGCTCGGCCCGTTTCGTTACTATATCAACAACTCATCAAACATTAGCAACTTATCTTTTTGAAACTGTACAGTACAAGTAAAAATAAACGCTAAAAATATTTTATTGCAATGGCAAAACGGGCCTAAACGACCGGGGCGGGTTTCGGGCTTTATTTTTTACCTCTAGTACCCACATTATGTGGACTCACGCTTAACTTTTACATTTAAAAAATAAAAATGAACAAGGATATCTATGTGGATTAATTTTTCCAATCTCACCTCAAGTCCCATTTTGGCCCAAAATTTTTCAAAATTTTTCACCTTTCCGGTTTTCGTTTATTAAAGAATATAGTATCTGTAGCAAGTCTGTATATAACGGGCGTGAACCTTTGCCTACACTTTTGCATACGTTATGTCCGCCCTGCATTTTACAGATTGAGCACTGGAGTATTGATGAAGTTTTTGAAGAACTAACTACATATGTATTGCGTTTATCGCACAGTGTTCCTAAAAAGTGTACTTAATTTTCATCAACCCCTTACATTCATAAATTGGGTTAAATTTTCACTCCTGTTGAACAATTTGTTCCTGGCGCAATGAATAGAACATACGGCGATTGCGTTAGAGTGGTGCTCGATAACCAACGAGCTATGATGACGCTGCTTGGATCCTCAAGGCTCCTCACAACGCGAGCTTATAACAACATGCAGCCAAAGGCGCGCTAAAACTGAGTTAATACACTACTTTGTATTGTTAGAACCAGAGCCGTTTGCGTTAGAGTTGCACTCGTAAACCACGGAAATATTATAACGCTGCACCAAACCTTATGGCTGCCTTAACGCGAGCGCAATAATGACACGGTGGCAAACAACGATACGCAAAAAACTCTGCCGTTAGTAGACACTCAGCAACAAAAATACTACACATTGTCTACAACTACTACATTGCCTAAACAATAACATAGTGCAACATAAACCATGGGCTGTAATGAATGCACAATACCGCATCCAGCACAGGCATCTACCGACGGTGAAAAATATATTACATGACACTAAATCACAACATTCGGAGATGTTAATCCAGATTTCTTTTGAAAAATGGTCTACGAAATCATCCAAAATATCCAACAAAAATTCTTACAAGCTCACAAATAAATGCTTCCGATACGAAGTGGCACGTGGTTTCTAGTTTGTCGTACATGCAATATTTACCTGTAAAAATACAATTAGCTTAGGCTAGTGTTTTAATTCACATCTTCAAAGTTTTTTCAAAATTTGAGGTCAAACTTTTATCAAAATTTGAGTAAAAGGCTTGAATTTTTGATCTTGCTTTTAGTAGCGAACGTCTTAGCTGGCCGCCGCGATGATAGATTTCACAAGAAATGACATTTGAAATAGTCTTTTCTATCATTTTCAGTCTCGACAGGCATATATAGGACGACTACCGTTGTGATTATATTATTCATTTCAGGAAGCACAGCGTCGATTTTTCAATTCCTGTTTAGCAAATCATCCTAACCTCAACGTTACTGTTTTTGATCTGGGCTTAACCGTCAAAGATAGAACGAATTTGAAACAGAAGTACCCCCGAATCGAACTTAGATCATTTAATTTTAGCAAATATCCATCGTATTTTGCTAACCTAAACAGCTTTCGCTGGAAACCATTAATGTTGGCCGAGATGCTGCTCGAACACAAGGCTGTCTGGTATTCAGACACTTCATCTGATTGCCGAAAAAGTAAAGTAATTTTCAAATGAGTCTTGTAGCATCAGACGTATGGAGAAAACGTGTTTGTAAATCTCGAGAGCAGAGAAATCTAATAAATTTTAAAATAAAAGAGCAATTAGCAAAGAAATCAGTTGCTGTTTTTGAACTCGAATCACTGTACATGTTGGATTCTGTCAGGCCGTTTGATCCACTCTCATCGAATTATTGTGACGTTAAGAAAGCAGCCTCAAATTAGACTATCTCATTCTCAGACGTCAATGTGTAGGGCTCTGAAATTGAAATGTGGTATGAAAACTTTATTTTTCAAACTCAAATTTTGGGACAACAACGTAGTTTGGCTTTATACTTTATACCGATTACCATGCAAAGAGCAAAACCAGGATAGCGTTGAAAGAGGTATAGCGACATACAAGAATATTCTAATCCAACCGCGACAATAAAGTAAAATTAAAATATGGTAACAACATAGAATACACCGATAATGGTGAAAAACTAAGAGGGTGTAGTTACGAACTTAGCAGGAACTCAGTCAACTTTATGAATGTATTACCTAATGACACGTTTACTGACAAAACCTGAGCCAAATTTGTGTTGTCCAGTTGTTCTGACGTCATAGATCTTATTGTTACTGAATTTTTAAAGAATAGTGAAAGGCCATTGTTGCAATCTGAGTAAGCTTGAAACTATGTGATTAGTGGAAATGCTAAAAAATCTGCGAATCCATCAATTAAGTTTTTCTTACATATAGTTCTGAAGAAAAATAAGTGTAAGCCTCATTTCCTAAGTATGACACGACTGAAACTCAAACATACTATGAGCTGTCCGCGAGTGAAATGCGAATGCGCTAGCAACTAGATTTCCACTAAAGTGCGTCAGCGCCGTGCGCACAACTTGAGCAAAGATGTGGCTTGTTAACCATTAATGCCTAGCGAATGTGAAGCGGTCGAATAAATTATAAGAGAATACGATTCAATTGCAAGAGGAAAAATGCAATTCCAGCGCCGATTGGATTGCATTTTAAGTATTGTGTGATCTTATAAGAAATTGATTTATAGCAAGATGGCTAATAGCAGCCTCGTAATTTTTATAGTAAAAGAGATGAGCACACTGCTTCTAATGAAATGTAAGTTATTAAACGTTGCTCTCTACATTAGCGTACATTCATAGCAAAACTGTGCAGATCAGCTGATGAGTGATCCTGGCTGTTTATCGCTCCTTCCACTTTCAAATGGTAGAGAACATTGAATAGTGAGGGTTTTGCTTACTAAAATCACATAAAGCCATAGTCCAAAAGCCATAAATAAATAAAAATTTGAAGTTTTATAATTAAAACGTAATCCGCACTACAATATGGCCTAAATGTTTATCTAGAAGCGAAATGGACTCGGAATGTGAAATGGAACAAGTCTGAGTTTTATAATATTTTTGCAAATCTCAAAAATGGTTCAATCAGTTATAGTCGGATCGTTTTAAAGAACATCACATCAATGTATGGGTAACAAGAATAGTCGATGCTATATTTATTAGCCATATAGTTATTTAGCAATAAAATTTATTTTAATATTTTAGCCAACGTATCTTCAATTACTGACCGTATGAAAGCTGGAAGCATGTATTCTCAAATTACAACTCTCGAACTGCTCAAAGTAGGCATTACTGCTGTAACGTTCCCATCAATATTTAGGTATCTCCCATTGGAGCCGGCTTCGGGAACAAAGTCGTGCATTCCAGGTGGCGCTCATCTTATCTATCGTACCCGTGATGTCATGGTATGTGATTTCCATACGTACATTTTATAAGAAAAAATTAACAATATATACATATGTAACAAGACCGTTGCGGTTCGTTATGGGTTTTTTTGCAGGATTCCAACGACAAATTTGATAAGGAGCGCCTAAACTAGGCGTAATCAGGACTTGCTTTATCGATAGACGTAGTATCCTTTTGCGGAATTTGGTAAAATTAAGGAACACAAGCAAGTATGAAGCGAGCTATTGCACGGTGCCATGGCTTGTTTGTAATATCGTTTTGCTTATTTGTAACAGGACGTTTTGGTCTGTTACGCTGGCCCTTGCTCTCATCAAGGCCCGTGACGGACCGGATAATGCCCAAAAGGGCGACAATTAACGGTCCAACACGACCCGGCCCGATGGTCCGTCGTTCGAACCTGACCCCTGTAGCGCCATGGATTCGTATTGCTCGTGTAATCTTGTCCGTTGTTATGCCATACGTAATCTTAACTGCCTTTTATGTCGCTATATAATTGTCCGTCGTATATGCCATGCTTTACTTTGTATTTGTGCCCGTGTCGAATCTAGGAGACGTGTTAAAGGATGAGAAAATTGAAATAGCGTTGAGTTGCACCAATCATAGGAAAACTTTTAGGTTTCTAAAGACTTCGACCAGGCCAGAGTACATTCTTAAGCGCGTAAGATCAAAATTACGATCGTCATGCCTCTCGGCCGCTCGCCATGCATCGAACGGCAGTGGCTGTTCGCCGAATGACGAACGGCACTGACACAAAAATTCGTTGGGGAGTAGTTTAAATATCAAAATATTAATTTTACCTAGTATAACCAAAACTTCTCTCCATGGCTGAGCGAAAAGGAAAAGAAAAATGAAAGTGAAAACAACAAATTTGGATCTTGGTGAACGAATGAACCAGACGCGGCTTCACCGAGCCGTAGCTGGTACTGCTTCGAAGTGCGAAACCATGCCCCGAATACTTTTCGGTGCAGAGTGCAGAATTAAATGGTCTTTCCAACGAGGTCTATTAGAGCGAAATCGGTCCATATTCTATTAAGCTATGCTAGCAATTTTTATTTCTCATCTGTCTAAACAACGCTGCTTACTCTAGGTATGGTTGTTATCATCATTTGCTTATACCGAATAATCATTCTGTCCACCTTACTTTTATCCCGAATCACGCTAGAATCTGAGTCATGAACTTAAGCTGCGCCGCCTACAAATCTCTTTTGACATCATGTATATACTGTTGTTAGAGAACAAACTAATAGTTGCAATAACTCAACGCTATTTCCAAACTTCTACGAACGTTTCGTATCTAATTACAAAAACGTTTAAGGTATGTTAGCTAAAACAATGCACCTTTCTACACTTTCACCATCACTGCGTTCCGAAACGATAAATTAGGCTACTTGTATTTTGAAACTTTTGTTATGCTAACACAATTCTTGATATTCTTAATAGTCTGATTAGTTCGCGAACAGTTTTATGATGTATACAACCCTAAAAATTTTGTGTGCGAACACACCGAGCTTTCTTATGCAAAAAAATGTTCGCGAACATAAAGTACTGTTGAGATCAAGATGTTCAACAACATACATATATATCGTAATACTGTGTGAATGCTAAAAAGCATATTAACTATGTGGTTAATGTTCGCTAACGTGTGTCTATAACTATAATGTGCTAACACTGCTTGAATACTAAAAATAATATTAACTGTGTTTAATGTTCGCAAACTTGTCAATAAATTGTGTTCGCAACCGTACATTGCAAATAATCTAAGAGGAAATATGTACAAAACAACAGCGGCATAGCTATTTTCAGACAATACACGTATTTTATTGCTACGTAGTATTTGTTTCAATGTCGATACAATAAAGAAATATATATTATACAAAGCTCCGGTGCGTTCATCAAGCTGGAAATACTTATGGCGCTCAAGCGCGCTGCGAACGCGCAATACGGTGCGTGGATCATATGACAAAAACCCCTTCCCTCTGGCTACGGCTCTAGATGCAGTGTAAACACTATATATCATAGGTAGAAGCTTCTACGATGGTTGGACACACCTTCCTAAGCTATATTCATACTCCCTGAGGCGAGTTATAATATATAGTAAAGTGTTCGCGAACGCTTGGGGAAAGTTTTATCAAAATGTTATATTTTCTGTTCGCGAACATTTACATTCGCGAACGTTCACATGATATAAGAGGATGACAGTCCCCGATCTATATATTTTATGTCTAAGTGGGCCATTTAGTCCACCCGAGGTTAGCGACTGCTACTTTCGTCCTCATGTTAAACGTGTACAAAATCACTCGATCACCAGCGTTTTAAATCTTCTCCCTTTTTATCGTAGGGTCATCGACGGCAGTTCTATACACCATTATGTAGCACGTCCACCGAGGAATCTAACGAGCCAAAGCGGGTCTCGACCTTGCAAGTCACCCCGCTGCTATATGAGTTATCTTTCTGTTTTGCGATCAGTTCATAATACACAAACGAGAATCTGACATAAAATCCTGTCTGTTTTCCACCATTTCCATACTCGATCCCTGACACTAAATGTGCACATGCGACCCCTCATTCCACTCGCTTGCTTTCGGCAAGCACAACGATATACAGCGGATCTCCGCCCAACTTCCTGCTAGCCCGCCACAACCTGCCAAAGTGCCCCTAGTTTAGAATACTAACTAAAAGTGGGTACAAAATACTCGAACTTTTATTTCTTACTCCAAAGTAGGCAAACCGTCCCTCATTGCGTTCACCAAGTCGAGACATCTCCAAATATACCCGGTGGCCCTCGGCCCGTTGCTTCGTTAACTCGGGGCGGCCGACGCAAGCGCCCCCACAACCACTACACTATCTTTATCCGCGCTATTTTAGTGCCCGCCTAACCGCGGCCTTTCGGGCAAGGAAATCACACCTCGTTCGAATCGCCCTTCCAGGGCGTGTCCAACAATGACCGGCGGGCGTCGCTCCGCCCAACCGTTAGCGCCGCAGAGCCCGCTAAAGCCCTACGTACTTACATACGACGGATTGGCTTTATCCCACGAGCCGACATGTAAACGTGCAATGTCTGCACGTTGACCCATGAGTTCGATAGAGAATTTAGCCTCCAGTTGGACTTTTAGGACGCTTGCGCATATGATGGATGGGACCGCTAGCTCGTCGAACAATAGGAGTTAAGCTTCAAATCTACGAGTTAGCCAACAATTTTTTGCTGAATGAGGACATGAACACAAGATTGACCTGAAACGAGGATAAATTCCTAGCTTATTCCGACCATTCCTATATATAAGTTGACTTACTGATTTCAATTATGATTTCAAATTCAATCACTTTCGTGGGACAGTTAGAGAATAACGGACGATTTAGAGATTTGAGTTATATGGTCTTGGGTAAGAAATTTTAAGCTGCTTGACATAAATTTGAAAATACAGATGGGACAGGGTTCAAAATTTCAAGAAAATTCGGGGCGAACTTGCAGACGTTGGACCTTCGACTATTCGGAGGGATCAGACTTGATGTCGGCGATTACGATTGAAGCCGACTCTCTCTAAAGTGGACCCAAGGTTTACGATACCGGTCAAAAATAAAAGTTGGGGAATTTTCTAATTGGGCGCCCGGGTTTAACCTCAAAAAAGTGGGCGTCAAGAAATCGTCAGCGATCGTATGGCGACAAAATCGCTATCCTACAATACAGGCAAAACATTTGAGGTTACGACCAACGCGTTTACTCTTAGAATCAGTTCGACTTCGGCAGTGCGGATTTCGGTCGACTTTACTGACCGGTTCCGACGCGAGACTTTTCCTTGTGTTCTCATTTTAATTTGTTCGCTTTCCCGTGCTTCGTGGTTTTGCGTTTGGACTGGAATCAACGTGCGGAGGACCGTGTAGATGCTCTTCGTCTCGCGAAGGGGCATGGCTCTTGCCGCCCCGGACCGAAGTTCGCAAGTAAGCTCGAGTAGGATAGCTTGGAAAATGGGGGTTTACTTTCCCAAGATGTAACAGTGACAGACCATTCATTGAAAATTTTGTTCAACCGTAGCACAACCCCGTACTCCATAGGTTAGCTCGACATCAGTCGTTAGACATTTCGCATTCCCCCACCGATTTGCTACGAATTCACAAACTTCTTGACAAACCTCCGTGTGTAGAGTTCCGCTTTGGGCGTTGTGGGCCATCGCGCTGGATGGTGGAAAATTGTAGGAACTAAAGTCGAAATCCTTCTGATTTCGCGTGGTCTTAGGTAGGACAACTCAAAACGGACGCTTTGCGTCCTTGCTTTACATGACTTGCCGCTCGTGAGATAGGATTATCGAATTTTCCTGAGCCGAACACGGTCAAATTTTCCAATGCGTTTGAGTTGAAACAATAGGGACTTGCTTAACCATTTACAGTTATGGTTTACAAATTTATAGCTTAGTCGACTGTTCAACGCTCATGCCGTGTTTGAGCTAGAACAGACGTGAAGATTAGGAACGGAGGACTAGCCTCCGTTGGGTTTTAGGAAGTACCAAAATTTTGCTTAGACGAACGAGTTAAGAAAATTTGGGAACACAAAAGATTGATCAATTTCTAAGCATTTCCGCTTGAGATTTAGGTGTTTGCTCTTCGTAAGGAGTCAAGCCCACAGGTTCTCTCGGTTTTGCCTATTCGTGTTTACCTAGTAGTGATGTACGATTCATACTTTAATAAAAGCTACAGGCTCCTTGAAACCAGACCAGCAGACTCGTTAGGCATCCGCAACGGACACCGAAATACCCACCCCGAACGACAGGCCGAATTAATTCTAGGCGACTACCCCCGTTCCCGACGCTACCCGACCAGGCTGGAGGGGCGATGCCTCAGCCGTTCAAAACTCCAATAGCGGCATGTAGTACCGCGCACTGGCAGCTCGAAGGAACGGCGTTGTACCGGCCACCCTGATCTACTTCAATTGAACTATCAAAATTTACCGAAGTTCACAGTAATACATATACATGGCCTATGTTTGGGGCTAACGTCTGAGAAATTGTTTCTACTAAAATAGCCAGACGGTGTGTCAAAATGCTACCCTCGATTGCTATCCACCTGCGGGAGACATTCCTGTGCTCCCGCCTTCAAAATAAATATATAATACCATAAGTCCAATGAAGAAAACTAACCCCCTCACTCGAACCGTTTTGACCTTAAGTCGAGCAGGTGCAAAACCCCGTTTTTTTCTTTGGAGCGAGTTGATATTGAGTTTAGCCGTGTTTTGTTTTATCCCTAGTTGCCCGTTAGGCTATGTACTACGTATGCCCCGATTTAGCTTTCCCTCGTCTCTCTCTTTTTCGTTTTCCAGTTTTCAGATTCGATCCTGCACGGGGAATTTAAGCCCGCTGCAGAGTCATCAGTTCTATCCACTTGACCACAGATATTTAGCAGAATCGACTACTATGTCGATGATAACTCGACTGCACGATTTCGATCGCGCAGTCGAGACTCTGTACAACCGTCGCATAAGTAGTACATTAAGGCAGTGGGATAAGTTATAGGGAAAGGACAGAAGAAAAGAACGACAAAAGAGACAAAGGAAAGAGAGAAAACAAAAGAAAGGAAACACCAATAAAAAGGGGCGCAGACGCGTCCGAGGACGAAAGCCTCGTGCCCCATCTTCCTAAAAGAAACTTATGAAACGAACCGATAGGGCTACCGAGTTCTGCCTCGCAAAATACGGAATCTGCCAAAATGCGGGCCGACTTCGGGCACGTCCCGTGCCCTGTATTGATAAATGTCGAACAGGCTACAGGGCGCACGATGGAGCCCAACGGTAGGATAGTCACCACAACACGTCAAGCCGGTTAGGACGACCAAATGGGTCGCTAGGAAATCGCTAAAGATGGCACGAGCTCGCCCCCACCAAATTAGGCCGTCGAGACCGTAACTAGGGGCGACCCTCCCCCCAAAGTATTCAAAACCGCATCCCCGGCTATGATAATGTAGCCCAGGGTGTATCCTATCCCAAAAACCAATTTCATCGCCGTACGACGACCTTTCGCGGATCTAGGACGGAAGGGGGCAGACCAACTTTCACTTAATATAGAATCGCTACATAGTATGTAATTCTCGAAGCCATATGTAGGACTATTCCAAAGCCATGTCAGGAACTAGGCACGGAGGCTGAGTGAAAGTTCTCGTTTACTAGGGTATTACGTGTTCGTGAGACCACTAGTCGCCAGGGTATACGAATTAGCTACCTTCCGATAGGGAGTATGTTAACATGGGAGCATCCTATTCCGACCGACGTATTATTTCACTCCAACCCCGTGATACGTTTTGGTTAGGGACTGCATGTCATGCATGATCGGTGGCCGCTTGGACATTAGTTGGTAGGATTCCATCTAGGCCTCGCCTCTACGGTGGAATGTTAGAAGAACTGCACTAGGAATACCATGCAAAATTCGTAGGATTAGGAAGGTACGCTTGGTTTATTTGCCGTACATAAGTATGTTTGGAGTATTGCCGCGTCTTATCTTATGTTCATGTCTATGCCTTATATTGTACCATAACTAAATCAACACTTGTTAAAATGCATTGGAATATCGCGCAGTATCAGTGTTAATGTAACCTGTGCATATTGTTTTACCATTAAAGTCCTCACCAACTCGCGTGTGATGAATGTTTTAAGCTTCACCCCGGAAGTCTGCTTCGTCGCCTTCACGTGAACGACGCCCCAAACACCTCATATGACCGGGGTTTCCCGGCAAGTCCCTTGAAAATGGTAGCGTCGCGCGTTACAGGGAGCGCACTTCGAAGAACGCCCAGCCTCGCCGCCGACCTATAGCTGACAAAACAATCGCTAGCATTAGGTGTCGTGGGGACGGTGGTTTCCGGGTCCGATTTTTGACGGGATCATACTCCCTCAGGCCAATCCTTGCTCTGTAGCATTCACGCGAACACGTCATTGGAAAGACTCTCGGTTTGCCCCTTATGTTGGTAAATTTTTTTGCTTGAAGTCGCATTTATCTTGTATTATGTCCGTACGTAAATAAAATCTAGAAAATCAATAAAGGTGTTTCGTTTTACCTAATTGACAGCCCAATATGTTCGTCCACCTGGACTGGACGTCTCTGCGCGCCCCGGCTTGTGGGGGAGAATATCCCAAGCCCTGACGCGTCGGGTTCATCGTTAGCATTGGTATAACGATCGAGACAGTATGGGAGAACGCCACGAAGATATCTACAGGAAACCCTCGCGGCCACGTCACACTCAGACCACCGTTAAAATTTTACTAGGAAAATTTCATTGCGATAAGCAAACATTAGCAGTTAGCAAATCATCGAACAGAGCAACCGACGTTAAACATCCCGGGACTGTCGGAACCCTGTGGGAGCCACATGGCTAGAACTAGCGGAAGTGTTCGACGAGTAGTTAGTCGAGTCGGACCTAAAATTTGCCTATGAATTTTCAATGATCAGCAACTTTACTTTAACCTGTGGTAGACTAAACAACTTCCGTTCAAGAATAGGATAGGGAACATTGGTCTGGCATTACGACCTGTAAGCAGGCTTCAGTGCTAACCTCCCTGGGGGACCTCAGCAATCGTACCAAGATACTAGACGCGTGCGCAACCAATCGGCCGGATTCCAAACACACCTCGTGAAGCGCGCCAGCGGCCTGCTAAGCTTTATTGCGTCTTGGATCTGACGGAGAAAAGTGGCAAGATTATAAAATTTACGGTCCGCCCTTGAGGTTATGATAGCCAGGGTCGTACGGGCATGGTGTTAGGAAGTTGCGCCATGCAGCTGCGTACCGTTATTACACGATGACAGAGTCTCCTCTTTGAAAATATATCTCGAACGAGCGATGGAAATATCAAAATTACCATCGTTCGAGGCGACGCAAGGTAGTGGAAATTGCACTGCATTGCAATTGCATACAACGCGCAAACAGCAACACTCCAAAAATTTGGAACTATGGATAGGAGACGTAGAAGGGGGAATTGGAAGCATAAAGGAGATCGGGTCCCTATCTCAGGTCCGACTTGCCAGTTCATTTTAGGGACAAATTCCGTACGAATATAGGAGAGGAAAGTACAGTTTGACCAAATTATCTCGAACTAGAGTGAAATTATCGTTTTGAAGCATATTTAGACGGTGCCCCCAGCCAATACAAGGGTAGGATAAACGTCCACAAGGCCTTAAAACCGTCGCCTAAGAGTAGGCCTACCCGAAAAGTTCGACTGAGACTTAAGCCACTCGAAATAAACCTCTACATACCAAATCAAAGTCAGCAAAAGTTGCCCCAATCAGATTATGTTATTTTTGGTCCTATTTTGGAGTTCGATAACAGCCGATCCGAAGGTAGCACAAGGGTTCGCACAGGTTTCACCACAGTTCAGTAGTAGATCTACCGCAAAAGTTTGATAAAGTCTACTGGGACCTTCAACCGGTAACTACCAAGCAATCCAAAGTTGGCAGGAATTTGCCCCTGATAGTTACATGGAGTTTTAGACCAAATTTGAGCCTTCATAGATAAAAATCTGCACGTCGGAGGGATGCCCCTTTGGGATTTTATATAGTCCCATAAACGCAGTAGTTAATTTAAGGAAAACAATAACATTGATTCGGAAAAGCACCACCAAACTCAGTACAAATCGCCCCCTAGAGCATAAAATGTGTGCCGAATTTAGATCGTTATTCTTAGGGTGTACTCAGTCAGACACACGCCCCCATCTCTCAATTTATACTCCCATGATTGTTCTAGACTTTTAACACCCCAGGATTATACAATCACTCTTATTCCCTAAGATACATCAACGCTAACTACGCATCAAAACCCTCTAATTTTTACTTACCAATTTTAATGTAAATTTAGGCCTCCTGGCCGACTCAATTATAGTTGGAGAAATGTCCCTACTAGGTTCTAGGTACGAGAACACCTTACCTTCACAACGTGTTCGTTAGCTTTGGCCCCTTTAGAGGTTCCGTCAGGAAATCGACAGTCAAAGTAGGCACAAAATAATTTATCCCTTCTAGAAGTCACACGGAAGTTCGCTTCTTCTCGTCATAGCCCCTATAAAAAACTGAGAAATGCCCTTGGGCATTCTGCCTGGTTGGACAACTATCCCGGGATCTCTCCCAGGCTAACAAACAGCAGCATTGATGATGTGAAAACCTGCTCAAACACATTACTCACGTCCGCAAATCTTTAACAATTGAATATCTTGTAAAATATCATCGTCACACTAGCCCGTATTTTAATAGCTTCATGAACCAGCTCCTTATCATCCACGCACCCACATGGATTAGCCTGGGTAAATCCTCAGGCCACTCAGAAATACACGGAGAAAAGTAAACATAAATTACCTTAAGGACAAAGGCCCTCGTTGTAGGTTATTTCCCCACGAAGTATTTAATCCACCGAGGTTACTTGTTTTGAGTATAATGGTAACTCCGACCAACTGAGGTTTCATGGAATATATTGGCCCGGAGACAACTCCATGCCATACAAAAAGTGGTGACGTCGTTTGAATGGAACCGTCGTTGAGCACTAAGCCCACTCAAATACTACGCTCAGCTAAGCACCCAGTAAAATGTTAAGCTTAGCTGAGTCATTACTTTCACTGAATACTGGTCGCTCGCTACATGGTCCCCATAGGAACATTAGGACTTCCTTAAGAACAGGTTAGGCAACTGACTGGGACGTGCTCCCAGCCACACAAAAATCTCAAGTCTTGCATTGGTAAAATATAGAGCCTTTACGGCCTGAAGTCTTTAGCTAGGAAGGATAGGTCATCTATGAGTTCGGTCTCAACTTTGCTAGGGTTACGCACTGCACGCTGTGGTGGTAACCTAGATTAACAGAAACAAACTTGCAAGCAGCGGAAATAGGATTGGTTAAAAAATTGCTAAACTTTAGTTCTCATCCCGAAGCGCCATAGTCCTCAGTAGTTAGTGCGTTCTGTCCATCGGTTCAAGATCCGGGAACACGACGTTCCAACAAGCATATGGTCGGTTCAGAAAGAAATATGAATTCTACGCCCTCATACTTATTCAAGCGATAGAAGCTTTCCTTATTTCTCCTCAACTGACCCTAGAAAAAGGTCAGGTCGGCTAGCCCGACCTCGAACCCAACTCCCTCCCCCATTTAAAATTTATCCCAGATACCGCCCGAATCGGGAGAATAGGAAATGGGGAGATGGCACCAGCCTCTCATCCGAGCTTTGAGAGCTCAGAACTGTCTAGGAGCGTGAAATATGTCGCTCAGAGTAAATGAACGCACCACGATGCAGGTCCCCGCGAGTGTCGCAACTCACCTATCGCGCACCGTAGTACGAAACCCCAGTCGCACTTTTGCTCATAAATCCGAAACGCGGGATACTAATATTAAATTGACCCCGTTTCATTTATAATACAGGCAATGGAAAGCTATAGTGGAAACTAAGAGATATTCTACTTCCTCAGCAACGTCCCAGAAGCGCAAAACATCCCAGTACATCGACCCGAACAACAAAGGGGCGCGTCTATGGCCGCTGTCCTCTGGAGCACCGGCTCAGGGAAAATTAGGGTAGGAATACCCAAGTTTGCGGTTCAGTGGATCAGCCACCGCCGTGAGGCGTTATACCAGGCGACCAACACGTCCCCGAGATACTAGGGTATCCTCGAGGAATTATCCCAGACTCGCGGGACTGAAATATCGGATTTACCACGGTTGATCCAACGACGTCCGCAATCAGCCAATCCCGATAACCCTAAGACATCTTTCCCTTATAACCGCTTACCTGTTTGTAAATGCGTCGATTATGTAAGTAATCAGTTTACAACCGATAACCAAAAGGATATTGGAGTGGTTAATACATATGTATATTCGCTAAACGTTGAACTTGGTCATGTAGGATCGAAACCCAGCTAGGGAAATGACCAGGGTCCTGTTTGACTTTTTGGTCCCCGTCGTCCGGTACCACTAAGAAGGGGAAAATCTCTTGATCTCCAACGGCCACCTCCTAAACTTCCGGATACCGAACGAAGAGAATGCTAGCGACGCCTAAGATTTTAGCCATGACCAGCTGACAAACGATCAAATTCCCCTAGAATGCTACTTAATTTAGCATGGTGGTCAATTTCTCTTTTTACAACTCATAGGCCGGGGACGACTATTCGATCTGAAATCATTAGAGAAAGCGAATGTGGACACTCCTAAGCGACTGAAGATTGAGAGGTGTCCGATCGCTTAATGTTAAGACTAAATATTAAACTCACGGGAACTCGCCCCATTAAGAGTAATGGTCACGCTCATCTAAACCTTTATGGGTCGGAGACACGCTCCGGCCGTCCACAAATTGCAAAACGATCTGATATCGAATACGGTGGTCAGCGATCGAATAGCGCTGAACCCCGTAGAGAGTCCGAAATTTAATAGTCAAACTAAACTGTGGTGTTGACGGCATGAAAGTTCACTACTGCCCCATTGTCATTCTCTGCACATCCACTCGCATACATAGTTCCTCCTTGATGGAGTGAGTTCGATCAAATCTTTCGTGACCGAGAGCAGGCGTAATCTAAGGTCAGTTTAACATTGATCTAAAAGCAAGACCTACTCATCGCCGAGAGGTAAATTACTATTGAACCCGTCATGTCGGAATAAACAGTTTTTGTAGTAACGGATTCATGTCTCTAGGAAAGTACGGAGTATGGAATGGTGCAACCTTCGCCGCTTTGACTGTCGCAACGCTGCGAGTTCACGCTTAAAGTCACATTTTACTCGCCCGCAGGAGCATATTCCTCGGCGTGTCGGATTGCACCGGTACAGACTTAGTAGTTTGCAATGCTTGCCGCGCCCTAAGGCACTCATGGATCAAATACACCGTGCAATCATACGATTAGTCAAACACATTAGAATACTAACCGTAACACTTGTTTGCTATTTGTATCTGAAACTGGGAGTACCCAACCCCGTCCACCATATTTGTTATATAGCCGTCCGGCAATCAAGGAATTTACTAGAGAATCATAGTTCATCCATTACTGGTCGAGTGTTAGATAAAATTTCCAGTAAGCACTCTTTAGGTGAATAAATATTAGGATCAAGGAATTCCAGGAATCATGATAAGTTATAAGATATGTTGTACCATGCGTTAATCTGTACTTTTATATCATGCATACTATTCATGTTATTGTTGTTGTCTGTAAATTTTTGGCATGCACTTTGTCCGTCCCACATCGCTGCATTCAGAACGAGCAATAGTCCCAGTTTTCATCACGATTTTAAACCCCGGGTACTTTGCTTTCCGCTCGATTTAATCTTCAACCTCAAAGACCGGAGAAGGCCCAATCGGATCAATTTTACAATTATTGCGGCACCCCCCCCCCCCGCGGTAGAGCAAATGGTACGCGTCATTCGGTTATTGGTGCTTGCCTCATCAGTGTTATCCTATGAAGTTTCTTTTTACCATACCCTTTAAAAGTGTTCTTTTTGTACCACTTACTACCATACCGTACCTGTACATATTTTCAAATAAACATGAAAGAAAATCAAGTTGGGTTGTCTAGCGTTCGTTTTCTGGCAGCGGTTTTGTCCTGTCCGTCGGCCAGCATCCCTCGCCGAGGCCTGCAGGAGTCAAGCCTCGACGCGTGTCGTTTGTCTCTTGCATGTTAACGGAAAGAAATATTCAAAGGTGGAAGCCAGAAAAAGGTCCACCAAAATTATCAAAATTATCACGCTCACATAGAACAATCACTTCCAGCTAATGCAAAGTTTATTCGATGAAATTACACCAATATCACAAAGTAAACGACTACCAGATTATGATGCAGCTACCGCTTAGTGCTACTAATGCGACTATAAACCTTCAGGGAACTGTCGGAGCCCTGTGGGGGCCACATTGGTCAAACCTTTCTGCCGAGCGAATTCCGGCCCTAAGTGGCCAAAGCCGAGACGAATTTTACCTAGGATCGCGTCATAACTCAATTCGTTTTGCACCTAT
Organism: Trileptium ribeirensis; assembly: GCA_030248225.1. NCBI lineage: Eukaryota > Metazoa > Nematoda > Enoplea > Enoplida > Thoracostomopsidae > Trileptium > Trileptium ribeirensis. The sequence continues at coordinate 6,064 of JASANE010020086.1, read as the reverse complement.
CGTGCTCACACCAACTTAGACGAGAGATCCAAACAACTTCTAGACGATATTCGAATAGGAAATATCGGTCTGACATTATGACCTGTGAGCAGGTTTCTATGTCAACCTGCCTGGGGGACCTCAGTGATCATACCATTTACTAGACACGTACGCAACCAATCGGGCGGGGTCCAAACACAGCTCGTGAAGCGCGCTTGCGACTTGCTAAGCTCCTTAGCTTCTTAGGTCTGACCAAGAAAAGTGTCCAAATTGCCAAATTTAGGGTCCGCCCTTGAGGTTATGATAGCCGGGGTCGTATGGGCATGTTGCTAGGAAGTTGCACCATGCAGCTGTGTACCGTTACACATATGTATTTTTATACTAAATATAATGTTAAATATTTTTTGAATACCTGGCCTCAGTGGTTAACACTTTTGTAACTGTTAGCCTTTAAATAGTTATGTTTTTATTTTAATGTTAGTGGTCATTTTTAGGTACTTGAATAAGTTCACGGATTTATAACTAAAAATTATGTTTATCTCGGCTTGGAGTTAATATCCATTTGTCAGTGAGGAGAATGGAACCTGAGTTAAGAGATATTTAATATATAATCAACTTTTTCAAAAGTTTTCTCTTAGCTATTGGAAATATTAAATTCTATTTAAACGCATTTTTTGCCTAAAATATAGCTTTACGAAAAGACTGGAACAAAGACACGTGGACATATAAAATCCGGTCTACAAAGCCAAGGAATAAACACTTGCTGAAAATCAAAGAATGTAAAGATTATGTATTTTATAACGGTGACGTGTAGCACGATAACGGTATTTTTACTTATAAAGCCACATTTTTTCACTAGGTACGATTAAGCGGATGCATGTGGGGTTAAGGCTATGCAAACATAAATGCGTTTGTATTTATCTGTTGATTAGCCAGCATTATCTGTTCAGAGTTAAAATCACAGGGTATTTTACAAGCACGAGTTCAGAAAGGTCCTATTTTGAGGTAAAATCAACAGGAATTTTGCTGTCGTCATCTTTAACCTGGTAATAACTGAGCGGACCGATTAGCTGAACATTTTCCTCGCTGTTGAAGACCGCAGATGGGCTCGTATCGTCTTCTTCTTGATGAGAGTAAGGAATTGAATAGATATTTTGAGGTAGTACCCGTCGGAATATTAATGTATTCATCTTTAACCTGGTAATAAATGAGTGGACCGACTTGCCAAATATTTTCCCTGCTGTTAAAGACCGCAGCTTCCATCGCTTTTTCTTGAGGAGCGTAAGGTGTTAATATATATTTTGAGGTAACATCGGTAATAAGTTAGCCGTCTTCATCTACAACATAACGATGAATTCACTTACTTGGTAGATTTTTTACAATGCCTATGACCTCTTGTCACATATCTACAACAGTAACAACAACCCCCAAACGAGAAGGGGTCCAAAACTCTTCTATTTTTACGAAATCAGCCGTTTTATGGTATACCGTGTAACTTTGTAACGAGATGAGTGTTTGGCTAATATTTTTAGAGCTATAGGTTAAAATACATAACAGTAAAATTTAAAAGTCATGTTATCGAAAAGAAATGAATTCAACGTAATATTTTATGTCAAAATAGCCCATAAATTTCTGCAATAAGCAGCTGCAACGTGCTATAGGATGAATTGGTTTTGCTAGCAATTTGTTAAATTTTAGCTAATGATAGAAATATGGGAGTAAACAACGCTTCCATTGCTGCGAGAAAGTATACCTATGTTGAGTAAAATTATACATGGAAGATTGCCGCTATTCTCGGTAACATGCTAATTAACCCTTTCCTTCGTAAACCAAGACGTCGCTTGAACGGTTTTGAACAAACTATTGCTGTGACAATGAATTTAACCTAGTTCGCTCTAGTGCAAGTATCGTACGCTATTCACTACGCTATGTAGAAGCTGTTGCTCGGTTCCTTAAAGGAACCTCACAATACGAACAACAGCGCATGTAAATACGCACTCGCAACGAGAAACTCGGCAATTAACTTGCCACGTAATGTACACTGCAACAGATGTTTCAATATACGAACGACAGGTTTAATCAAGCAATAGTCAAAATAGTTAAAATTTGTAAGCTATACTCAAAATTTTGATCAACCCTGTCCTTCTTAAACCAACGCGTCGCTTGAAAATCTTGAACAATCTTTTGCTTCGGCCGCGGATTGAACCTACTTCGCTCGGAAGCAAGTCTTGTACGCTATTCACTACACTATTTACGAGCTGTTCCTCGTTTCCTTAAGGAACCTCACGAACAACAACGCACGTACAAATGAACGCCTTACAACAAACTCATCAATTAACTTGCCACACAATGTACGCTGCAACAAACATATCGATATACGCACGAAAGGGTTAATATACTAACTGGCCTAAAATTCTACAGTGTATATATGTGATTTTAGCTTTACAACAGTTATGACTTCGAAGAAACGTTAGGACGTATTTGGGTCAAATATTATAGTTCAAATATTAATAAGTTATATTCGTATATGATTTTAATTATTCTCTTTGTTTCGGGAAAAGAAAACCGTGAAAACTTTTAAACCCAACCTCAACCCAAAATTTGCTGTTATCACAGCTAACTTCCCAGTGTTATCATTCAGCGCAATTTAAGGTCTGACGATGGTCATAACGGTTCAAGTATAATGAAATCAGGTAACTAAAACACTACGAGGTTCTTAATCGTAATGCTTTCCCAAGCAATTCTACTCTATAGATGAGCTGTTTCTGAACGATACATCTACTGTTAATTGACATTCTGCTGAAGTAATTGCACGTAAAAGCTGGAATAATACACAGATTAGTGAATAGGCCATATTGTTTTGCAGTTAAGTGCGTAATAGAAATTTGTGGCTTCCTGAGTAACTATAAACTATAGACATTCTGGTAACCGCTAAATCCAAATATCATGATCGCAACAGGGCTCAGCCCATGTCACCTTTAGGGGCCGGACGTTATAACGTTAGAAAAAACACAGTTTAGAGCAGGGAGTTCGGGGGTGGTAGCCCCGCAACTTATTCTAAGGCTTAGCACAGGGCTCATATAGGGACCTTAGCTTAGGCTAAGACTAAGGCTTAGGCTTAGTATATCGAGAACAGTATGGCATTTCACTTCCGGCCCTAGCGATTACATTGGCCTGATGTTCCGTGGATAACTGTAGTGCTACTGCGTAATGTAAGTCGTTTTTGCTGGACTTAGATAGCATGGTCTCAAAAGATTCGAGTAATAAAATAGTTCATTTATATTGCAATCATAGTTTCGGTTTGCATTCAACCAATTGATTTCATCGTGTTCCATTTAACAACCTATACAAATAAGCTATGCAAAACCGGATGAATGTTGGTAAACCCAACGGAATATAGTGATTTAATATAGTGTGCTGTAAATGTAGAGAAAAGAAAATTGCATTGATGATTTTTATCATTGATATTTGAGTTTTTCATTAAAATTGGCTATTGTGTATAATTCATATCGTAAAACGGCATCTTTTGCAAATTATGTGTGAATCAACTGCAGGGAAACATCATTAAATGGTGGGTGTTGTGCGCTCTAGAAGCTAGCTGCATGGGTTCCGGCGCTGCAAAAGAGTATCCATTGGGTTGTTCATTCAAAGGCAACGCATACGAATTTGCGTCATGTCATCGCTTTGATCAGTCTGCAATATCTATTCTTCTTGGCAACCGCAACTTGTACAATTACTCCAAATACCAATTTCAAGTTATGGACACACATCGCGGCTAAAATAAAGTGAAGAAAGCATTGGTCGTTCTCACAACCAAGATTATGTTCAAGATGATCTGCGTTTATTAATCAAAACAAAAATAGAATGACTTCGCGCAACTTAGAAGCCATACCTACTGTTTACATCAAGGCACTTATGACATCCTGCATTAAAACGGTATTACACAAGATTAAGTTGCTCGAATTGGCGAAGAAGGTTCTCAAATTTCAAGCAGTGCTTTTTTAGCTTTGACATTGTGTACTAAAACATATACAAGATACTTCGCAAGGCCGTCGGATTACTATAATTTTGGGGGTCATATGTACAACCTGAAAACTGTTATATGGTGATCTATGTTCCAATAGTTCTGCTAGCTAATATTTGTGAACCTACCAGATAGGACAAGCATGGCAACGGCATTACAGAAAGGTAGATTGGAGACCATGATATATCGTTTATTTTATTGATTTTTAATTGATAAACGACGGGTTATATGCCAGAGTAAAACCTGAAATGTTAGGAAAGCTCAAACGGTCAGAATAAATTATATACTCCACAATTTTGATTGATTTATTTTTTATTTATTTGGTCAAGAAATCAATTTAACACCGCAAACATAATCCTAGGCGCATGAATAGATGGTAATTCCTTTCGAATAAAAATAACTAAGATCCTTCAATTAAGAGATGATTTACAATAGATACTGACAGAAGAAGATTTTTGCACTTTTGACATATTTAAGGAGCGTCAGTAGTACTGTGTGTATTAATATTATTTGGAAATTTATAAGAAAATGTGGATATAAATTAAAAGCCAGATACCCGTGTTTTACGGAAATGTGATCCAAGAGTCGCCATCGCGCAATTTAATCCCAACAAATAGACCCAGCTCATAAAAATGTTTATAAATATTTTGTTTTCAAAGTGTTTCGAGGTTGTTTAACAATTCAAAAGCCCAATCGAAGACGAAAAATTCACTGCAAAAGGCAATCTTTTTAGATGTTTTGAGGTGATACAGGTACACCTAGGGCTTTCTAATTTAAAAATTAGAAGACAAAGACTCATATGTGAATGAGAAGACACAAAATCTAATTCAAGCTTACAAATCCGCTGCAGCAGGACAAATTTTTGTTTAAAATGTATATGCTGCCTGCAGATGCAGAGCATATTAACAGAGATTTTATTAGGACCACCTAATAAAAACAGGAACCCACAATCCTGCATAGTTGAGGTTAACGTGGTCCTAGGGCTAATTAAAATCCCGGCGCCAAATGCACTATATAATTCAATGCGACGGTATATATACTGATTACAATAGTACACCCAGGTCCCTTGATCCGAATTTAGTCGGCGGATACCATCATTGTTGACAAATTGTAGGCTAGTGGGTTCAGGATTGCAGTTTTGGTCACAAACAAATGCTGGATTCAATTCTATAAAATCGCTATAAATTTGGAGTTTTTACCTTCCTAGTTGTCCTAGGGTTGCAAGAGAGCATCTGAGTTTTTCCAACCATGCTGGAGATTATAGATTAACATTAACTTATTTGGATTAAAAACTGAAGCATATCCTTTGAGTTATTAATAATTTCAAATATCCCTTGAGCTAAAATTACAAATATTTTGTACTATTTTATCTATTCCAAACGTGTCTGGCAGCGTTGGACATAAAAACCTAAGCTCGTGTTGTTTTTCGGGCGCTGCCATCTTGTAGGCTTGGGCAAAATAGCATACATGTAACAGGCCCGTTCCGGCCCGTTACGTTAGTCTCGCGAGATCCTGGCGTTAAAACCGTTTCAAATTATCTCAAATTGAGCAAAGGTAGGGTTAAGGGAATGAATCACTGTAGGCCGCTTGGTGCCATGGTGATTAATGATGGTGTCGCGTAATTTCATGTTCTGTCATTGTTAAATCTTGCCAGTTGTATAACCTTTGTCGCTGTATCATTTATTGTATGATCATACATATCACGGGACAGGCTCAGGTGAGCCCAGAGAAGCTTCACTTCGGTTAGTTGTACGAACTCAGAAAGACAAGGAAGGTAGGAGAATGCTTAACTGGCCAGGACAGAAAACCCGAGCGAAACTCGACCACTAGCCCCTATTTCCCCATTGAAATTTTAAATTTCCGACCGTCCGGGAATAGGAGGCCACTGGTCGATTGAACCCGACCCTTACCGCACAAGTAATCGAAACCAGGACTATCAATTTTACATGGTTCAAGCTAACTAAAGTTTAATGGTCACGAAAGCAAGCTGAAATCATTGGGTTACGGTAGTCTCCGAGTATTCGAAAGTAACGGATCTCGGGCCTGTTTATCGACCCGTAT
>JASANE010020084.1:0-25409 GCA_030248225.1 Trileptium ribeirensis | reverse complement strand
GGTCTACTTTCCGCGAATTGAGGGCAGTGGAACTGGGTTTGGCTAGTTTTCGGTCGAATATTTCAGGAAAAATAGTAAAGTTCTATACTGACAACAAAGCTATGTGTGCAATAGTCCGTTCAGGCAGTAAAATGACCCACCTTCATTCAATAGCCCTGAGGATTTTTGAAACCTGTTCGAAAAATGCAATTCGGTTGGAAGTAGAATGGATTCCAAGAGCTCAAAACGAGTTAGACTATTTTAGTAACGCTACCAATTGGGATGACTTGGCTGCGAACGTTGGGTTTTTGAGTGTCTGGATTTCAACTGGGGCCCACATGCGATCGATCGTTTTGCTAATAATTTGAATCGCCAGGCTGAAAGATTTAACTTAAAAATATGGTTCCCGGGTACGGAAGATGTCGACGCATTTTCAGTAAAATGGTCAAACGACAGAAATTGGCTTGTTCCTTTTGTATCGTTAGTTAGTAGAACGCTAGATCATTTGAAGGCTAGTCAGGTTAAGGGGACCTTAATTGTTCCTTTTTGGCCATCTGCTGTCTTCTGGCCAAAACTCAGCTTGTTTCGTAGAACTTTTTCCCGTTGTTTTGAGGCGGTGTCTCAGTTTTCACCACAATATAGCTTTATCATTTCTGGTTCTCAGAAAAATTCGGTCTATTCACATAAATTTCGTTCTCCGTTATTGGCTTTTAAAATCAATTTTTCTGTATCCTAGTTTACCGCTTACTTAGCCCTTTGTATGAATTGCAAATACTTTGTGTTTTTTGTTTCATTGTGTCAAAAAATAAAGTTATTTTGGAATAAAATGAAGAAATAATTGGATTTTTGACTAAAATATGCAAATGTACCAGCTAGTCGAGAAGAATGATGCTGCTGGTGATATTCGGCTGTAATCTGCCATTTGAGCATTGTGTTTCAGTCTTATTTGCGTGTCAAATAATTGGTTTTGAACCCCCCGCCCTAATACAGTATAGTATTTCAGGGCTTCTGGGCTTTATCTCCTCAAATTTTGTTACTCAGAGCTACGCATCCCCTGCTGTCAAACAGGTGGTCGAACAATTCCCATTGTTTCTCATGAATGCCAAGGCTGATTCAACTATACGACAGTATGTTGCCACTGCTCCGAAATTCAAAAATTGGGCAATCGAGAGTAAGCTTGACTGGTTGCCGGCTAATGTGAGTTCCATTGTTACATTTTCTCACTTCTTATCGTTGAATAAATTTTCAGTTTCGTCATTTAAAAATTTTCTGGTCAGCCATAGTTTGGCTTCATCGAATTGCAGGTTTAAATTCTCCAACTGATTATAGTTTGTGCAAGTTAGCCTTGCAATCAGCAAGCCGACTCTGTGCTAGGCCTATGTCCAAAACAGTTGCGATGAGTGTTGAGCATTTAAAAATATGTCTTGAATCCCTGTACGTGCGCAATAGTTCTATTTTCGATTTGCGATTGGCAGCTTTCTTTGTTCTTTCCTTTTTTGCCTTTTTAGGGGCTTCTGAGGCGGTTGGTCTCATATTCGGTAATGTCACGCTCGAGAAAAATCATATAGCTGTATCTTTGCCAGCGTCCAAATGTGACCAGCAAAAATTGTTATCGCCAACGGGAAAGGTCATCTTAGCCCACCTTCTGTGCTCACAATGTACATCAGTAAATTGTCTTCATTTATAAATATATCGCCAAATTTTCCTCCGGGGTTTAGTTTGCTTGAAGAAACCTATCACGTACGGATGCATCGGGAAATCGTTTATTTTATTATGTAATGCTGCTAATATTTCAGAGAATCTTTCGTTGCATTCACTCAGAGCAGCCGGAGCTACAGCAGCGGCTAATTCCGAGTACGTCGTGTTTTTTGTTTCATTGTGTTAAAAAATAAAGTTGTTTTGGAATAAAATGAAGAAATAACGTATTTTATTTAGGCGGAAGTAGTTGCTCGATCTATTTATTATCATTGTAATTTTTTCAGCCAAAATTATTACAATATATTTGTCAGACTTCAGTCATTCATTCGAATTTGCTAAACTTTCTACAGCATATTTTACATAATATACAATTATTTAGTGGCTTTACACGTACCGGCTTGTGCACGAAATCAACAAAAAATTTCTTACAACATACTAAATACCTTATCATCGTACGGTAATAAGTTATTACCCCGACGGTAGACATAGCTCCCCCACGCCCAAGGATTGCGTAATTTTTTAGTAAATTGACGAAAATTCGGGAAAGTTTATCAAAATTAGCAAAAATAGATGAAAATTTAAGCGAAAATTTCTGAGAATTTGTAAAAAATTATGAGTTCATAACCTTCTCCCCCGACTCCGCCTCCCGCGCCGAGCCATGTCACCTCAGCTGACGAAACTTTGGCACATACAATAAACATATGTTCGTACATCATAGTCATACATGCACGAAGTCCCAGTCAGAACAGCCGATGCCTCGGGACGGGACCGGTCGGTCTCACTTCTCCGAAGGTGGTTAACCGGTCGCCGGGAGCGACTTGAGGGTAGGACCTACCTGACAAGACAGTGGCATTGGTGGTTCGCGCCGATCGGGGTTTGACGCACTGGGGGGATAGTCCGCTATAAGCATGTACGATAATAGTTTTCGGCGAGTTGTCATTGATATGTTTTGCAGTCTGCAACTGCAACAGCTTCTTCGTTATGTCCAATTATGAACACATCTTCCATTACTAAATTTAATAATAAATATATCCTCCCTCCCCGCAATACGCATCGCATTTACAAAACTTCCCATGCTAATAGACATACTGAAGTGTGTTTACCGCGAAGTGAGAAGTCCGAAACTGTGATTTATCGGATATTACTCTGTATTTGGCAAATGTAGTACCGGTGACCAAGAGAAAGCCATCAGGTCCTTCGGGAGATCTGATATCGTCCAAGTGTGATGGGCCGAAACTTCCGGTGGAGGTAGGTTCCCTAACCTCATACTCTCTGAGCGACGATGCCCTGTTGGTATATTAGCTTCTCAATATATCTCGGAAACTAGTTCTGTTACGATGTGAGATAGCAAATAGTTTATTGCTTAATAAAACTGTTGTATGTATACACGTTACCTCTGTAAAAGAATGTAGGTCATAAATTTGGAATAGGTTTGAGGTGCTAATCCCGGCAAAACTCGAGCTGTACAGGGTTAAACACGACATTCGTAAACGCGCAAATCATTTACCGACCACAGCCTTAGGAATCCTACTTGATACTTTACCGTGTCTATACTAATATCCTTTTGATACCCTCCCCGCCGATAAATTAGCCACTAAGTATGTCAGCATACAAAGGAAATAACTCCTTCGCCTAACGTGGACCAATCAACTGTAGTCTGTATCTCAAGATATTTAATATCTGGAATTGACGAAAATTTCGATCCCACTTTAGTAGTGCATTATTCACAGAGAATCCCGTGCACGAACTGCAGACCCTAAGCTATTGCAGCGACTATGTTGTATGAAAGCAATATTGCCACGACATTACGTTGTTACAAACATAGTGACAATAGCGCAAGCTACCGACATTGCTGCTACAATATCATATGATGCTATTTACTCTCTTTGGTGTTGGCTGGTGCTAATGCCCCAGTCGGACCTATTCACAGAATTGTCGTATTTGTTCAAATTGAAGTTTCTCAACATGATATGCACAGCAAAGCTGCATAACTTAGAGATATAAGTTTGGAGTATTATCACAGTTTGGTCAACTAAATAACCACCGTTAGGATAGCAGATATTATGCAATTTTGTTTCAACAAAGATGAAAACTGTAATTTTAGTCATATAGCTCTCGACATTTTGAGTTTGACCAATCCCAAAAGACGGCGGATTATATAACCTACCATAACACCTCACAAATTACGCAATATATTTCTGTCGGCGGAGTCGATGACGTATTTATGAGCCATAGTTTGGAGAACGTTTGCACAAAAGCCTTTAACAAACCTCCAAAAGTGCATTTTAGGGCCAACCCAAGGGTCTCAGCTATATCACATTAATCTTACAATATACAAGATTAGTGTAATCATGATCAAATATATCTAATTAATTACGAAGTTCTGCAGGTAAAATATGGTTGAAGCACAGTATCACATAAATGTGGCTCAATATGATCACCTCGTCCTAAATTTGTATAAACGGTTACAGTCGCGAATAGTCGTAACAACGTTCGATGTTGTTATATAGCTTCGAATACACGTAAACAGCATTATTAAAGTTGTTACATACAAATGCTTATGCAACGTACCCAAAAGTTGTTACGCGGAACACGCTTTGCATAACAATGCACCAAGGTTACTACATACTTTCTAATGTAATGTGTCCTTACACGTGTGTATATGCTGACGATGCAGATTAAGTGCATACATTTGTCTGCGAAGGACGCGCTATTTAACCTTTGTTACGAAAAGCTAAAGGTTAAAGTATATTTTTTATTTTAAAGTTAATTTCTCTTGCACATTTAGCATAATTATGCAGAAAAGTTAACGTTGCTATGCTGAAAAAAGTGGCATAAATTGTTGCTTAATATTTAGCAAAGCTTAAAGACTGCAACTTACTAAGTATAGTTATCGTAGGAAAATAACAAATTATTCAGCATTTCTTTGCCAGAGGCGATATTGCACTGATATCTTTACTATATCCTATTTAATAACAAAACAATATAAAAATTCAAACTATACTTTAGTCCAACAAACCCAAGTTATAAAGGACAGTTAGATATCCTGCACGGTTTCGGATGTTTTATCATCATTATTGTCCTCTGAAAAAGATTAAATGAATTAGAGGCCACAATCAGGTCAGGCTATGTCCGAGTAGAATTGAATCTGGTTGAAATTTGTCGGGTTTGGGGCTTCGGGTAAGGCCTTCTGATATTTGGCTTGGGCTAATTGCGTTCATTAAATGCTCTAAATACTCTCACTGCTTTACTTGTTTGAAGCCTGTCATTGTGCCATTGCCATTAAGTATTATATCACCCAGATACGAGTCATGTTAAATCTTTTGCTTGCTAGAGCTTACGTTATATGCCTAGCTTCGGGCTCAGGGAAGCGCAAGCCGAAACTTCACCTTTGGCGAGAAAGAATTACATTACCTGTATTTGTATTAAAGGTGAGAATGGGCCTAAAATTGTAGGTGCGACCCAAAATCGGAACGCCGTAGCCCAGGTTCAATATTTTGAAGAGCGAACCTGAAGCGCAGGCCGACCCGAATGAAATGTGAGCAGTAATGGTACGTCCCGAAAAGTCGGAATAGAATAAAATATTATTTCAATAATTTCATAAAATATTAATCTAAAAACATTTTCTCTTGAATTCTAAAACTATTGAGCTGTTATTGAGTATGTCCGTTATCGTATTTAACTGTTATCGTTTTTGTTAAAAAAGCATCTTTAAACTAAACCTATGTAGACCCAACAGAAACTGATGGTATCCCTCTTTCCTTTCCATAACTTGGGGCAGGTATAAACATTGTATCAGCATATGTGCGTAAACTGATGCCTCGGCGAGATACACTTTGGAAGCTGGCATACGCAATGCGACAAATGCTAATGTTGGAATGCCATTTTTTCGTTCACTATATTAAATGGCGACACGCCATAATCTGCAAATTGGTGCAACTGGCATGCAGCCATCTGTAAATGTATGCACCTGGGATCCTGCCATCGACAAATTTGGGCAATGGGATGCTGTCGGAAGGGTTTCCAACATGACACTTCAGGCTGCATCAGCAAAACCCGCCGTTGCTATCTGTGACTACCTAAAAATGAAATAATAGTTTCGCAATTTTGTTAAAATAACTGTCGCGTTATCACTTAATATATTTTTGCCAGATTGTTATCTTTTTAACACATTCGACGGACAGGACTTTCAGAGCAGGCAGAAATTGCAGCCAAGATTAGCCATTGAGCATAAGAATAAAGTTGCTCATGTGGTTAGTGTCCGCATTGGGGTTTTTTACCCGAGGATGGATAATGGCTATCTTTGCGCGAAGACGCACTGGCCTGGATATAATTGATTCATTAATAAGAGCCGTGATGGGACACCCAAGTATATCAACAAACTGTTTTATTATTGAAGGAGATAGTGCAGCCAATGCGCTGCCCTTGGTGTTGCATGAAGTCGAACCACTCGATCTACAGTAACGGGAGTCAGGTCGAGCTGCGGACGATTATAATAAATAGTGTGTTGCAGAACCGATTCTTCGGGTGGGAATGTAGATCGGGTTGCAATGACTTTGTCAACAAAATGTGTTGCAAAGTCATCAACCCAGTCAGGCGATAAAGTATTCTGACTCTTGCAATTCAGCTTTCTGTTTATGACAGTTCATTTCTTAGAGCAAGCAACTTCAATAAGTCGCTTATTCCAAAGCTCCTTTAGTTTGCTCTGATAGAGTTCACGGTCCCTCCGCTTACAGCTGACGTACTGACTACTGTTCTGGTCGCTCGGGTGTCGACGCCACAAACGTTCATACTTTCCCAGTGCCGATTTTGATACGCGACGTGCGGCATCAAGCCAGGGTATAGTCAGTACGATAGCGGACAGTTTTTGTTTTCATGTGGACAAAAGCATCAGCAATAGACGATAAAATATCATAAAAGTAGTTTGTACGGTCATAATGTGTGCCGTTCATGGGAAGAGAAATGAGCGACAAAGCTGGTCGAAGGTGGTCTGCATTAACAGAGTCCCAGTTTTGCTAGTGAATTGCAACAATTTGTACCTTTACGCTGACACGGCAGTTCAAGACAACTGTCACTATGCTATGATCTGAGATAGCAGAGCCACCAATGTTAACATTAGACACCGGATCATTACCGGTTAACGATCGTATGAGGTCTAATTTGTTGCCGCAGTCGTTTGTGGGTCTTCTTACATGTTGTGTGAGACCAAATGAATCAATCAACATTGCTAAACGTATCGGTGGCGACTGTAATGTTAAAATCGCCCATAAACTCTCAGATCAGAGTTATGAATTACGCGGTTTTTAAGTTTATAAAGGACCCTCTATGTGAACGTTTTGTCCACCCTGGGTGTCTCTCCCACGATCCATTATATCGTGTCTTGGACACCTTGGTGTTTCCGATGGTATTTTTTGATAGTATACATAGGTACTATAGTATTGATAATGGTATGGTGTAGACTACACCATAAAATAGTTCAAAACGGTATATAGTGTCACCTACACTATGCTGTTATTAACACACTTTAGATATGTGTTTATGGATGGTGTCCTTGACGCTATCGGTAAAAACAACAGGCAGATTTCGACACTATATTTAACTTGATGATATCTCATACACCATCTGTTCTGTTATATAATACAGGCGTATACTATATACCACTGATGGTATAGTCTAGAGCTATGGGGACAAATCTTTCACATGGAGGGTCCTTTATAATGTATACGCCGCATTACGAGCCACGACATCATCCGAGCGAAGTTTGTATAGAACTCAGAAAGTCGTGATTGTGGCGGGTGATTGTGATGATGAAAGATCGTATGCGTTAAAATTCCAAAGTCGCCTCAAATACCGTTACGTTGTATTGTCATGATATGATTTGCGGGCATCATATCTCGGATTTTTATGCCATTGTAAATGTATTATGCTTAACGATAAACCGTGATAATGAAATTTGTGCAAAGCACACATAAAACTATTGATATAGTTCGTCTGCAATAGAGGTTTCATATGACCTTTCTAACTTCCAACTCCGTAGCCAGAGCGAAATTTTAGCTTACTTCGTATTGTCACAAGAGACATCTGGTGTTCGGCGCCTCTATAAATTAAGTTTCGTGGTTCGCGTTTAGTACCCTACGAATGCGCAAGGTGGCTTGCTGTATTCCGCGCTGTTGTTTAAAAGACGGCAAAGTTTCCTTTAGTGGATACCGTCTCTTCGGTGTTTACTTAGGCACTATAATGTGGAATAAATATGCAAGACGATTTTCGTCGTTTAGCCTCCACAGTGAGAGCTGGTGGCTAAGAACCCATCATTATGAAGTTAATTACAGTATAATGGTTTTGTAGTTGTATCATACTAAACTTCCTATGCCACCGATAGAGGTCTGTAATTTGCGGGCTTCGCAGGCCTGAATAAAGTTTTTGAGAACTCAGGCACGGGCCAACTCAGGTGGTATATACATCAAACACAACTCTGTTATATGCGATTACACATAATGAAAAATATATATGAATTTAAACCGCTCCGTTTCACCCTTGCTTGCGAGATATCAGTTTTAACGCCCGAGCAAATTTACGTATCGTACAATGTCTGACAAACTCAAGCCCCTGCCACGGATTAAAGAACGATTGCGCTGGTGGTAACGGCGTACAGAAGCTTACAGAGCGTTGCTAAATTCGTGAAGGAACCTCGCAAAGTGAGCGAATAAACAACGCGTGTACAAACATAGGTAACGCGAAATACTTGTTTAGCGCAGCACGTCGCAATATGCGCTGAAGCCAATTGTCTGAGTTATATATTCACGAAAGGGTCAGTTACGCGAATGATTAATTTTTGATTAGTAAAGCCATTGGCTAATTTTGATTATCGCTTTAATGCTCGAGCAGGTTTATGTATTGTACAATGCTTGACAAGCACAAACCTGTGCCGCGGATCGAACCACGATTGCATTGGCGAAAACCACATGCGCTACGCCAATTACTGAGCTATTTGTGACCTGTTGCTCGGTCCATTAAGAAACGTCGCAACTTGGTGTAAAACACCGCACGTGCAAACATGCTTAATGCGACATATTTAGTTGCTGCAACGCGTTGATGAAAACGTGCGCTGATGCCAGTTTGCAGAACTAGACATTAAAGGATTAGTGAAGCGAATAATTTTTCATTAGGGAAACGATTGACTAATTTTTGATCAAACCTTTATTGCATGAGCTAGTTCACGTATTGTACAATGTTTGGTAAACTCAAATCCGTGCCCCGTATTGAACCAAATTGCACTGGTGACCACGGCGTGACAAACCACAGTGCTATTTGTGAGATGGCGCTCGGTTCATTAAGAAACATCGCAATTAAGCTAATAACAACGCGCCTGCAAACATACGTAACAAGGCATACTTAGTTCAATGCGTTGCAACATTAGCTGAAGCCAATTGGCAGAGTTATTCATGAAAGGGTTAGTAAATAGACTAATTTTTTATTTTCGTTTTTACGCCCGATCTGGTTTATATAAATTGTACACTGTTTGACTCACTCGATGTCGAACCACGATGACACTGGTTAAAACAGTGTAAGTTGACCCATGAGACATTTGGAAGCTGTTGTTGGGTTATTAAGTAACTTCGTATATGAATGAATAACAACGCGCGTGCAAATATGAGTAACGAGACATGCTTGGTTAGCTTAAAGTGTTACAATGTGCGCTGATGCCAATTGGCAGAGTTGTAGCCGCTGAAGTAACCTAAATAACGTAGCAGCCGAAATTTCGAAAAACGCTCTGATAATTAACCTAAACTAATACGCAACAGTGATACAGTGAATTATGACAATGTTTTTTGATATTGTAGACCTAAATCGGCACATTACTAAGTCATAAATTTGCGCAACACTCAGACAAACAAAAGCTAGACCTGTGGATGTTTGCTTTTAATTAGCTCGTACAGTTTTGGCTCATAATTTAACATCAACTGCCGAGCATGTCATGTCT
Source organism: Trileptium ribeirensis (assembly GCA_030248225.1). NCBI lineage: Eukaryota > Metazoa > Nematoda > Enoplea > Enoplida > Thoracostomopsidae > Trileptium > Trileptium ribeirensis. The sequence goes on along the minus strand of JASANE010020084.1, from coordinate 15,751 downwards.
CGCAAGGCAGTCCAATATTACAAAGTATATATAACAAACGCAGTATTATTTTGTCAAACAAAATGCGAAATATCTAGTATAGTGTGATATATAATCTGGATTCTGGAGCGACAAACTTTGTGTAACATTTAATTATGCTATATTACATAACGTAGCTAGAAACCGAGTAGGTCGGGCATTATTATTTTGCCAAATAAAATGCGAAATGCCTAGTATAGTGTGATATATAATCTGGATTCTGGAGCTACAAACTTTGTGTAACATTTAATTATGCTATATTACATAACGTAGCTAGAAACAGAGTTGGTGGGGCATTATTATTATTTTGCCAAATAAAATAAGAAATGCCTAGTATAATGTGATATATAACTTGGATTCTGGAGCGACAAACATTGTGTAACATTTAATTATGCCATATTACATAACGTAGTTAGAAACCGAGTAGGTCGGGCATTATTATTTTGCCAAATAAAATGCGAAATGCCTAGTATAGTGTGATATATAATCTGGATTCTGGAGCGACAAACTTTGTGTAACATTTAATTATGCTATATTACATAACGTAGCTAGAAACAGAGTTGGTCGGGTATTATTATATTGCTAAATAAAATGCGAAATGCCTAGTACAATGTGATATATCACCTGGATTCTGGAGCGACAAACTTTGTGTAACATTTAATTATGCTATATTACATAACGTAGCTAGAAACAGAGTTGGTCGGGCATTATTATTTTGCCAAATAAAATGCGAAATGCCTAGTATAGTGTGATATATAACCTGGATTCTGGAGCGACAAACTTTGTGTAACATTTAATTATGCTATATTACATAACGTAGCTAGAAACAGAGTTGGTCGGGCATTATTATTTTGCCAAATAAAATGCGAAATGCCTAGTATAGTGTGATATATAACCTGGATTCTGGAGCGACAAACTTTGTGTAACATTTAATTATGCTATATTATATGACGTAGCTATAAACCGAGTAGGTCGGACATTATTATTTTGCCAAATAAAATGCGAAATGCCTAGTATAGTGTGATATATAACCTGGATTCTGGAGCGACAAACTTTGTGTAACATTTAATTATGCTATATTACATGACGTAGCTAGAAACCGAGTAGGTCGGACATTATTATTTTGCCAAATAAAATGCGAAATGCCTAGTATAGTGTGATATATAACCTGGATTCTGGAGCGACAAACTTTGTGTAACATTTAATTATGCTATATTACATAACGTAGCAAGAAACCGAGTTGGTCGGGCTTGTAATGCAGATGATTTGTCAGACCGCCACTCTTGCAAGCTAGATGACCGTGTTCAAGTTCCGGCTGGACCATCGTAGAAAATCAAGAAGGGAAATTTTCTCCTTCATGCATTGAGGTATATTAGGCGCAGCAAAATAATTTGAGATTGCATTTAGTTCTAAAAAGACTGAATAAATTTCGGCTTTACTCTACTGCATAGGTATATATGTTCTCCGCTATAGTTTTGTAGCTATTCTTTCGTTATAGGATATGTAAAAACATACCTTCAAGAGTTATTTCAAGTGATATGATATTACCAAGACTCTGGTTCAGGGAGTAAACACAGCAATGCGACCAGAACAACCACCACATTTTTCGGTTTACAATCTCGCCTTTCGCGCAAAACAAAGGCTTTTATATTATCTCCAGCCGCCCGGCAGCACGACAATTACAAAAAAAATTAGATCTACACGTCTGTTTTTATTTTGCTTAAAAATACCGTTCATGCCACCGCCTACTAATTACCAACAACAACTTGACAAACGGCCGAAAATTTACTGTCTAGAATGAGCTAACGCTTTTTGAAATTAATGATATTTTAGATGATTTAATGGCATCGAGAACAATTAATAATACATTGAATCGACAGACTTTGTTGAAACAAGTAAAACTCCGATTTTTATTTATATTATTTTCCAGCAACTTTTAGTAATTAGTTTAAATCAACATTGGTCTTCGAAAATGCGGTCTAACAAATTGCAGTTCCTGTAACTGTGGTTTCGGCATCAATGTTCCGCAAATATAATATATGATACAAAAATGCAATTTGAACCCGGTCATGATACTTCGCACCCAAGTAGAACCAAGAGTCATTTTTGATACATTGTTTAATAAGTATTTTGCGTCACCGTTTGAATATAATTGTTTTATCACATTCACGTTTTAATAAAAGTCTTTGTCACGATCTGTTCTGGGCACGCCTCCACAATATGGTCCGCATTTATCGAAATACTGCAGGTTATGTAGAGAAAAACATTTTTGTGCCCGAATGTTGCATTACCAAACGCTGCGCCGATACTGCTGGCTTACAAACATCACTTAATTTTTGCATGGTTTACATGATGTTGATCACTGTAAAATGAGATTAGTTTCATATCAATTATAGTTTAAATATTTAACTATTGACGTGTAAAACTTTAAATATTTTATAAAATTTTACGTCTTTTTGAACATTAAAGTGCTTAGAAGTATTTGTTTAGCCTGTCGAACGAGCCATAGTAAACAAGAACTGGCTTAGCGGATAACGAGATTTTAAACAGTGTGATAGATAGAAGCCAATTGTCGCCACACATTTTCATATGATATCTTTTATTTGAGCTAGATAAGTGGGTATACTGACATTTCTTGATATTATTTTTTGGATAAAGCTTGATAGTTTATATAGCATACAATATTGCGTCCGTGATATATATCAAATTATTATTCATTTTAGTAATGTCGTGGAATATTTTCAATTTAACTAATTGTTGTTGTAAAACAGAATATTTTCTTTTACAACACAATGACCGTGGAATGACATAGTGTGCACGTGTTGCCCAAAAACATATGAAAATTTGATCAAAATCGGTCCGGCCATCTCCAAGATGTACTTTGTAACCAATAATTGTTAATATTTGATCAGAAATTTTTAAACATGTTAACCAGTTATTTAAATTAAAGCAGGTACTGAAGTGATACGATTGTAGCAGGTAAGAACTATACTAACATACACCATACACATTTGAGCGTGATCGTTGGACTAAACTGTTATAGACTCTGTGCCATGTTTACCCAAATAGATGTTGTTGCTAAAATGTTACTAAAAGTAAAATCACTCTCAGCCGACCGGCTGATAACCACTTGGGGGAGGCCGGACACCGATCTGCTGGGCATCGGCTATCCCCCTGAAACCCTGGACCTCGAGCATTTATGAGTAATAGGCTGCATTATGACTATTATAAGTCTTTGCATACATCGCAATTGAACAGATGTAACGTAAATATTTTACTTAAATCAGTGAATCATTCACAATGAAGACTATTCATTGCCACTTTAATCAGTCTGCACGTTAAGGATATAACGTTATACCCCTCAGCTTGACTTGAAGCAAACCTTTAATAGGTGTACTTCTTGCAAAGTTATATGGTTTAACCCCAAAATAAACTTAACGTGAAGAAATGGTGCTATTCGACATTTGCCTGCAAACTACAGGATTCAGGTAAATATTTTCTGCTGCATGTGCTCTCGCTGTTTGATTGCATCCAAAGATATAAATCTAGGAACTTCCGCTGATTCATTAGTGATTTATAGGTGGCGCAATAAAATTACTTTTTCGTAGTGTACAGTGTAACCCGGTAACAAAATGGTCTTTTACGACATAACGGCATAAATCCATTCAGGTGTCAAAACAGATATTAGGCAATCTATTGCTGTTTGCTAAATATCATTTTCAGTAATTGCCAATCGTCCAATCTATTTTCAAAAGACATTTGACAAAGCTATCATCCCAGCTATACAAACAGAAAAATTATCATCGAGATTTTTTGATATAAGGGTAAACACCTATTGTGTAAACACCTATTGTGTAAACAAAGGACTTTTGAGTTCAAGATAATTGTCCCATTGAACTAGCGATTGAGACTTTAATACCAGGCTAGGTGAAGCCATCAGTCATGTTAAGGCATATCTGGTACTCATTAAATAAGATCGCCCGAATGACTACTTGACTTGAGTAAAATTGCAATAGATCAGCAATTCGTGGTGCGGTTTTGACTGCAGCTTCCTGTACTAGTGTTTAATAACAGGTGGCTTTGAAATCGTGGGAATCGGTTTCGAAATTGTGAAACCTGTCGGTCCACCGCCGGGACAACCTTCGGCCGGTCGGCCAACGGCATTCGCCGCCGTTGCCCAACACTAGATATTCTGACACATATACGCATATATATCTAAAATCACGTGTATATAATGACTGATTCATAAAATTCACTCATTTAGTAATTATGTATACATAAATATGTATACATAACAGTATATGTACATAAATTTATAAGTTCATAACTTTATAACGTGGTCACGGATTGGTCGCAAAATCACACAAGTGCCGTATTAATCAAGCTCATTAAATATTCCTAATTTGTATATCTACAAAAACATTTAATGAGTACAAAATAATTTCTGCTTATATACCACATGTTTGCCGGCACCACCGCATGTAACAGTCTGCAAAATAGCATTATCATCACTTCTGGAGTAATTACGATTCACGCTTGCGTGGCGCTAAAAATGTTTTAAAATTTGGAGACATGTTTTGTAGACGTTGGCAATCAATGGTCATCAGCTTAAACAAGCGGCGTATTTAATTTTTATTAACCCTTTACTTCCTGAATTAATGTGCATTTCGACTGTCGCTGAAGAAACCGTTGCCAGAGCGATGAATGGAACTCGAGTCATTTGTGTGAGAGTTGCACTCGCTAACCACTGAGCTGTGAAGACGCTGTTGCTCGGGTTTTTAACGATCCTCCCAACATGAGCGAATAATAATACGCAGCCAAATGCGCGCTACGCAACGAACTGAGTCTGTGCAATATTTTGTATTGTATTAAGTTGCTTCAGAGAAACTGTATGTGGTAAGGGTTAATGCATAGATGTGTCTTTCTTGGTGTGGATAATTAACCTTTGGCAAATCTCCGGGGCGAGGGAGAGCCCCCACTCAATATTTACACAAAAAATTTTAGATCTATTCTTCCGCTGTATCAAAATAGCATGCCCCCCACATGTTAAAGATGGATGTGTGCTATTTTATAAACTTTATTTAAACTAAATGTCCATGTATGTTCTACGGGTACTGGCACTGTGTGAAATCTATAATGTTTGTAATTAAACATATGTAAGCTGACATATGTCAAATCTGCATGTAGTGTGTATGTCATAATGATTCACCATACGTGCCTCCTTCCGCTGCATATGTATGTGTATCTATGAGCAGTTGACATATACCCATACCTATAGCCACCCAACACAAAATCAACAGCCGCCGACATCCGCCGGCGGATGAAATAAAACCGCAGTTCTGCATCTACTGCTGCATATTTGTTTTTTATGACAGGCGTTTTGAAAATGTCTACGATGCTTTTTGGTCGACCATGTAGACGAAAAATTTACCCATACATAGAGCAACTCAACACAAAATCAACTGCCGCCGACATCCACCGGCGGATGAGGTAAAATCGCAGTTCTTCATCTACTGTTGCTTATCTGATTCTTATGATAAAAAGTCGTTTTAAAAATGTCTATGATGCTTTTTGGTAGATCATGTGGACTGAAAATTTACCCATACATATAGCCACCCAACACAAAATCAACATCCGCCGACATCCTCCGGCGGATGACTTAAAACCGCAGTTCTTCATCTACTGCTGCTTATTTGATTTTTATGATAAAACAGGGGTTTCGAAAGTTTCTACGATGCTTTTTGGTCGACCATGTGGACAGAAAATTTACCCATACATATAGCTACCCAACACAAAATCAACAGCCGCAGACATCCGCCGGCGGATGAGGTAAAGCCACAGTTCTTCATCTACTGCTGCTTATCTGATTCTTATGATAAAACTGGCGTTTTGAAAGTGTTTACGATGCTTTTTGGTCGACCATGTGGACAGAAAATTTACCCATACACATAGCCACCCAACACAAAATCAACATCCGCCGACATCCTCCGGCGGATGACTTAAAACTGCAGTTCTTCATCTACTGCTGCTTATTTGATTCTTATGATAAAACGGGCATTTTGAAAGTGCCTACGATGCTTTTAGGTCGATCATGTGGACGGAAAACTTACCCATACATATAGCCACCCAACACAAAATCAACATCCGCCGACATCCTCCGGCGGATGACTTAAAACCGCAGTTCTTCATCTACTGCTGCTTATTTGATTCTTATGATAAAACGGGCATTTTGAAAGTGCCTACGATGCTTTTAGGTCGATCATGTGGACGGAAAACTTACCCATACATATAGCTACCCAACACAAAATCAACAGCCGCCGACATCCGCCGGCGGATGACTTAAAACCGCAGTTCTTCATCTACTGCTGCTTATTTGATTCTTATGATAAAACGGGCATTTTGAAAGTGCCTACGATGCTTTTAGGTCGATCATGTGGACGGAAAACTTACCCATACATATAGCCACCCAACACAAAATCAACATCCGCCGACATCCTCCGGCGGATGACTTAAAACCGCAGTTCTTCATCTACTGCTGCTTATTTGATTCTTATGATAAAACGGGCATTTTGAAAGTGCCTACGATGCTTTTAGGTCGATCATGTGGACGGAAAACTTACCCATACATATAGCTACCCAACACAAAATCAACAGCCGCCGACATCCGCCGGCGGATGAGGTAAAGCCACAGTTCTTCATCTACTGCTGCTTATCTGATTCTTATGATAAAACTGGCGTTTTGAAAGTGTTTACGATGCTTTTTGGTCGACCATGTGGACAGAAAATTTACCCATACATAGAGCAACCCAACACAAAATCAACTGCCGCCGACATCCGCCGGCGGATAAGGTAAAACCGCAGTTCTTCATCTACTGCTGCTTATTTGATTTTTATGATAAAACAGGGGTTTCGAAAGTTTCTACGATGCTTTTTGGTCGACCATGTGGACAGAAAATTTACCCATACATATAAACACCCAACACAAAATCAACAGCCGCCGACATCCGCCGGCGGATAAGGTAAAACCGCAGTTCTGCATCTACTGCGGCATATTTGATTCTTATGATAGGCGTTTTGAAAATGTCTACGATGCTTTTTGGTCGACCATGTAGACGAAAAATTTACCCATACATAGAGCAACCCAACACAAAATCAACAGCCGCCGACATCCGCCGGCGGATAAGGTAAAACCGCAGTTCTAAATCTACTGCTGCATATTTGTTTTTTATGATAGGCGTTTTGAAAATGTCTACGATGCTTTTTGGTCGACCATGTAGACGAAAAATTTACCCATACATAGAGCAACTCAACACAAAATCAACTGCCGCCGACATCCACCGGCGGATGAGGTAAAACCGCAGTTCTTCATCTACTGCTGCTTATCTGATTCTTATGATAAAAAGTCGTTTTAAAAATGTCTATGATGCTTTTTGGTAGATAATGTGGATAGAAAATTTACCATACATATAGCCACCCAACACAAAATCAACATCCGCCAGCATCCGCCGGCTGATAAGGTAAAACCGCAGTTCTTTGTACTGCTGCTTATTGATTCTTATGATAAAACGGGCATTTTGAAAGTGCCTACGATGCTTTTAGGTCGATCATGTGGACGGAAAACTTACCCATACATATAGCTACCCAACACAAAATCAACAGCCGCCGACATCCGCCGGCGGATGAGGTAAAGCCACAGTTCTTCATCTACTGCTGCTTATCTGATTCTTATGATAAAACTGGCGTTTTGAAAGTGTTTACGATGCTTTTTGGTCGACCATGTGGACAGAAAATTTACCCATACATAGAGCAACCCAACACAAAATCAACTGCCGCCGACATCCGCCGGCGGATAAGGTAAAACCGCAGTTCTTCATCTACTGCTGCTTATTTGATTTTTATGATAAAACAGGGGTTTCGAAAGTTTCTACGATACTTTTTGGTCGACCATGTGGACAAAATTCCCCATTCATATAAACACACAACATAAAATCAACAGCCGCCGACATCCGCCGGCGGATAAGGTAAAACCGCAGTTCTGCATCTACTGCGGCATATTTGATTCTTATGATAGGCGTTTTGAAAATGTCTACGATGCTTTTTGGTCGACCATGTAGACAAAAAATTTACCCATATATAGAGCAACCCAACACAAAATCAACAGCCGCCGACATCCGCCGGCGGATAAGGTAAAACCACAGTTCTGCATCTACTGCTGCATATTTGTGTTTTATGATAGGCGTTTTGAAAATGTCTACGATGCTTTCGGTCGACCATGTAGACGAAAAATTTACCCATACATAGAGCAACTCAACACAAAATCAACTGCCGCCGACATCCACCGGCGGATGAGGTAAAACCGCAGTTCTTCATCTACTGCTGCTTATCTGATTCTTATGATAAAAAGTCGTTTTAAAAATGTCTATGATGCTTTTTGGTAGATCATGTGGATTGAAAATTTACCCATACATATAGCCACCCAACACAAAATCAACATCCGCCGACATCCGCCGGCTGATGAGGTAAAACCGCAGTTCTTTGTACTGCTGCTTATTTGATTCTTATGATAAAACGGGCATTTTGAAAGTGCCTACGATGCTTTTAGGTCGATCATGTGGACGGAAAACTTACCCATACATATAGCTACCCAACACAAAATCAACAGCCGCCGACATCCGCCGGCGGATGAGGTAAAGCCACAGTTCTTCATCTACTGCTGCGTATCTGATTCTTATGATAAAACTGGCGTTTTGAAAGTGTTAACGATGCTTTTTGGTCGACCATGTGGACAGAAAATTTACCCATACATAGAACAACCCAACACAAAATCAACTGCCGCCGACATCCGCCGGCGGATAAGGTAAAACCGCAGTTCTTCATCTACTGCTGCTTATTTGATTTTTATGATAAAACAGGGGTTTTGAAAGTGTCTACGATGCTTTTTGGTCGACCATGTGGACAGAAAATTTACCCATACATATAAACACCCAACACAAAATCAACAGCCGCCGACATCCGCCGGCGGATAAGGTAAAACCGCAGTTCTGCATCTACTGCGGCATATTTGATTCTTATGATAGGCGTTTTGAAAATGTCTACGATGCTTTTTGGTCGACCATGTAGACGAAAAATTTACCCATACATAGAGCAACTCAACACAAAATCAACTGCCGCCGACATCCACCGGCGGATGAGGTAAAACCGCAGTTCTTCATCTACTGCTGCTTATTTGATTCTTATGATAAAACGGGCATTTTGAAAGTGCCTACGATGCTTTTAGGTCGATCATGTGGACGGAAAACTTACCCATACATATAGCTACCCAACACAAAATCAACAGCCGCCGACATCCGCCGGCGGATGAGGTAAAGCCACAGTTCTTTGTACTGCTGCTTATTTGATTCTTATGATAAAAGGGGCATTTTTAAAGTGCCTACGATGCTTTTAGGTCGATCATGTGGACGGAAAACTTACCCATACATATAGCTACCCAACACAAAATCAACAGCCGCCGACATCCGCCGGCGGATGAGGTAAAGCCACAGTTCTTCATCTACTGCTGCTTATCTGATTCTTATGATAAAAAGTCGTTTTAAAAATGTCTATGATGCTTTTTGGTAGATCATGTGGATTGAAAATTTACCCATACATATAGCCACCCAACACAAAATCAACATCCGCCGACATCCGCCGGCTGATGAGGTAAAACCGCAGTTCTTCATCTACTGCTGCTTATTTGATTTTTATGATAAAACAGGGGTTTCGAAAGTTTCTACGATGCTTTTTGGTCGACCATGTGGACAGAAAATTTACCCATACATATAAACACCCAACACAAAATCAACAGCCGCCGACATCCGCCGGCGGATAAGGTAAAACCGTAGTTCTGCATCTACTGCGGCATATTGGATTCTTATGATGGGCGTTTTGAAAATGTCTACGATGCTTTTTGGTCGACCATGTAGACGAAAAATTTACACATACATAGAGCAACCCAACACAAAATCAACAGCCGCCGACATCCGCCGGCGGATAAGGTAAAACCGCAGTTCTGCATCTACTGCTGCATATTTGTTTTTTATGATAGGCGTTTTGAAAATGTCTACGATGCTTTTTGGTCGACCATGTAGACGAAAAATTTACCCATACATAGAGCAACTCAACACAAAATCAACTGCCGCCGACATCCACCGGCGGATGAGGTAAAACCGCAGTTCTTCATCTACTGCTGCTTATCTGATTCGTATGATAAAAAGTCGTTTTAAAAATGTCTATGATGCTTTTTGGTAGATCATGTGGATTGAAAATTTACCCATACATATAGCCACCCAACACAAAATCAACATCCGCCGACATCCGCCGGCTGATGAGGTAAAACCGCAGTTCTTTGTACTGCTGCTTATCTGATTCTTATGATAAAACGGGCATTTTTAAAGTGCCTACGATGCTTTTAGGTCGATCATGTGGACGGAAAACTTACCCATACATATAGCTACCCAACACATAATCAACAGCCGCCGACATCCGCCGGCGGATGGGGTAAAGCCACAGTTCTTCATCTACTGCTGCTTATCTGACTCTTATGATAAAACTGGCGTTTTGAAAGTGTTTACGATGTTTTTTGGTCGACCATGTGGACAGAAAATTTACCCATACATAGAACAACCCAACACAAAATCAACTGCCGCCGACATCCGCCGGCGGATAAGGTAAAACCGCAGTTCTTCATCTACTGCTGCTTATTTGATTTTTATGATAAAACAGCGGTTTTGAAAGTGTCTACGATGCTTTTTGGTCGACCATGTGGACAGAAAATTTACCCATACATATACACACCCAACACAAAATCAACAGCCGCCGACATCCGCCGGCGGATAAGGTAAAACCGGCAGTTCTGCATCTACTGCGGCATATTTGATTCTTATGATAGGCGTTTTGAAAATGTCTACGATGCTTTTTGGTCGACCGTGTCAACGAAAAATTTAGAGCAACTCAACACAAAATCAACTGCCGCCGACATCCACCGGCGGATGAGGTAAAACCGCAGTTCTTCATCTACTGCTGCTTATTTGATTCTTATGATAAAACGGGCATTTTGAAAGTGCCTACGATGCTTTTAGGTCGATCATGTGGACGGAAAACTTACCCATACATATAGCTACCCAACACAAAATCAACAGCCGCCGACATCCGCCGGCGGATGAGGTAAAGCCACAGTTCTTTGTACTGCTGTTTATTTGATTCTTATGATAAAAGGGGCATTTTGAAGGTGCCTACGATGCTTTTAGGTCGATCATGTGGACGGAAAACTTACCCATACATATAGCTACCCAACACAAAATCAACATCCGCCGACATCCGCCGGCTGATGAGGTAAAACCGCAGTTCTTCATCTACTGCTGCTTATTTGATTCTTATGATAAAACGGGCATTTTGAAAGTGCCTACGATGCTTTTAGGTCGATCATGTGGACGGAAAACTTACCCATACATATAGCTACCCAACACAAAATCAACAGCCGCCGACATCCTCCGGCGGATGAGGTAAAGCCACAGTTCTTTGTACTGCTGCTTATTTGATTCTTATGATAAAAGGGGCATTTTTAAAGTGCCTACGATGCTTTTAGGTCGAGGGTCACGTGGGGACGGAAAACTTACCCATACATATAGCTACCCCCCGCCAACACAAAATCAACAGCCGCCGACATCCGCCGGCGGATGAGGTAAAGCCACAGTTCTTCATTTCTACTGCTGCTTATCTGACTCTTATGAAAAAAAAGTCCTTTTAAAAATGTCTATGATTATTTAAGGTAGATCTTATGTGGATTGAAAATTTTGTCATTCATATCGCCCACCAACACGAAATCAACATCCGCCGACATCCGCCGGCTGATGAGGTAAAACCGCAGTTCTTTTTGTACTGCTGCTTATTTGATTCTTATGATAAAACGGGCATTTTGAAAGTGCCTACGATGCTTTTAGGTCGATCATGTGGACGGAAAACTTACCCTTACATATAGCTACCCAACACAAAATCAATAGCCGCCGACATCCGCCGGCGGATGAGGTAAAGCCACAGATCTTCATCTACTGCAGCTTATCTGAATCTTATGATAAAACTGGCGTTTTGAAAGTGTTTACGATGTTTTTTGGTCGACCAAGTGGACGGAGAACTTACCTACATAGAACAACCCGACACAAAAAATTCAACTGTCGACATCCGCCGGCGGATAAGGTAAAACCGCAGTTCTTCATCTACTGCTGCTTATTTGATTTTTATGGTGAAAACAAGTGTTTTGAAAGTGTCTACCGATTCTTTTTGGTCGACCATGTGGACAGAAGATTTACCCATACATGGAAACACCCAACACCAAAATCAACAGCCGCCGACATCCGCCGGCGGATAAGGTAAAACCGCAGTTCTGCGTACTTCCTGATTCTTATGATAGGCGTTTTGAAAATGTCTCGATGCTTTTTGGTCGACCATGCGGACAAAAATTTACCCATATAGACCGACACAAAATCAACAGCCGCCGACATCCGCCAGCAGATAAGGTAAAACCATGCATCTACTGCTGCATATTTGTGTTTTATGATAGGCGTTTTGAAAATGTCTACGATGCTTTTTGAGTCGACCGTGTACAACGAAAAATTTACCCATACATAGAGCAACTCAACACAAAATCAACTGCCGCCGACATCCACCGGCGGATGAGGTAAAACCGCAGTTCTTCATCTACTGCTGCTTATCTGATTCTTATGATAAAAAGTCGTTTTAAAAATGTCTATGATGCTTTTTGGTAGATCATGTGGACTGAAAATTTACCCATACATATAGCCACCCAACACAAAATCAACATCCGCCGACATCCGCCGGCTGATGAGGTAAAACCGCAGTTCTTCATCTACTGTTGCTTATTTGATTCTTATGAGAAAACGGGCATTTTGAAAGTGCCTACGATGCTTTTACGTCGACCATGTGAACAGAAAATTTACCCATACATATAAACACCCAACACAAAATCAACAGCCGCCGACATCCGCCGGCGGATAAGGTAAATCCGCAGTTCTTCATCTACTGCTGCATATTTGATTCTGATGAAACTGGCGTTTTGAAAGTGTAACAATGCTTTTTGGCATACGACCATGCTGGACAGAAAATTTACCCATACATAAAACAACCCAACACAAAATCAACTGCCGTCGACATTCACCGGCGGATAAGGTAAAACCGCAGTTCTTCATCTACTGCTGCTTATTTGATTTTTATGATAAAACAGGGGTTTTGAAAGTGTCTACGATGCTTTTTGGTCGACCATGTGGACAGAAAAGTTATCCATCATGTGGAACAACCAACACAAAATCAACAGCCGCCGACATCCGCCGGCGGATAAGGTAAAACCGCAGTTCTACCATCTACTGCGGCATATTTGATTCTTATGATAGGCGTTTTGAAAATGTCTACGATGCTTTTTGGTCGACCATGTAGACGAAAAATTTACCCATATATCAGAGCAACCCAACACAAAATCAACAGCTGCCGACATCCCGGCTGATGAGAAAACCACAGTTCTTCATCTACTGTTGCTTATTTGATTCTTATGATAAAACGGGCGTTTTGAAAGTGCCTACGATGCTTTTTGGTCGACCATGTAGACGAAAAATTTACCCATATATAGAGCAACCCAACACAAAATCAACAGCCGCCGACATCCGCCGGCGGATAAGGTAAAACCACAGTTCTGCATCTACTGCTGCATATTTGTTTTTTATGATAGGCGTTTTGAAAATGTCTACGATGCTTTTGGTCGACCATGTAGACGAAAAATTTACCCATACATAGAGCAACTCAACACAAAATCAACTGCCGCCGACATCCACAGGCGGATGAGGTAAAACCGCAGTTCTTCATCTACTGCTGCTTATCTGATTCTTATGATAAAAAGTCGTTTTAAAAATGTCTATGATGCTTTTTGGTAGATCATGTGGACTGAAAATTTACCCATACATATAGCCACCCAACACAAAATCAACATCCGCCGACATCCGCCGGCTGATGAGGTAAAACCGCAGTTCTTCATCTACTGCTGCTTATTTGATTCTTATGATAAAACGGGCATTTTGAAAGTGCCTACGATGCTTTTAGGTCAATAGCATGTGGACGAAAAACTTACCATACATATAGACTACCCAACACAAAATCAACAGCCGCCGACATCCGCCGGCGGATGAGGTAAAGCCACAGTTCTTCATCTACTGCTGCATATTCAGATTCTTATGATAAAACGGCGTTTTGAAAGTGTTAACGATGCTTTTTGGTCGACCTAAAAAGCATCGTGACATTTCGAAACGGGTATATAGAGACACAAATATGCAGCAGTCAGATGAAAACTTTTTGTCGTTACCTCCGCCCGGCGGATGGCGGGTGTGAATTTGTGTTGGGTTGCTCTATGTATGGGTAAATTTTTTTGTCTACAGTGACTCATGACCAAAAAAAGCTCATCATCAACATTTCAAAACGACTTTTTATCATAAAATCAAATAAGCAGCAGTCAATACGGAATTTTTGCAGAGGTTTTACCTTCGTCCGCTGGCAAAAAAATACGGCGGCGGGTTTGATTTTTCTGTAGGGTTGTTCTATGTATGGGTAATTTCATTCGTGTACATGGTTCGAACCGAAAAAGCATCGTAGACACTTTTTCAAAACGCCTGTTTTATCCCATAAAAAACAAATATGCAGCAGTAGATGCAGAACTGTGGTATTACCTTATCCGCCGGCGGATGTCGACGGCTGTTGATTTTGTGTTGGGTTGCTTTCTATGTATGGGGTAAAATTTTATCTCCACAGTGGTCGAGCCAGAAGTCATGATGTAGCACTTCAAAACGCCACGTTTTATCAGGGGTCCGAGAATGGGGATCCGACGGCGAGTAGATGAAGAACCCTGTGGTTTTACCTCATCAGCCGGCGGATGTGGGCGGTGTTGTGGTGTTGGGGTGGCTATATGTATCGGGTCACATTTCCCGTCCCGCATGGATCGACCTTGAAGGCATCGTAGGCACGAAATCCCGTTTTATCAGTAAGAAATCAAATAAGCAGCCGCTGCAATGGAAAAAAACTCGGTTTCTCCCGTGCAGCCGGCGGATGTCGGCAGGAACTTGATTTTGTGTTGGGTGGCTATATGTATCGGTAGATTTTCCGATGCAGCTAAGTGATCTACCAAAAAGCGTGGTCCAGACATTTTTAAAACGACTTTTTATCAGTAAGATAGGGATGGGGCGGCATAAATGGAAGAAGATACAGTTACGGCCGGTGGATGTCGGCGGCCATTTGATTTTGTGTTAACTACTCCTATGTATAGGTAAATTTTTTCAGTCTAGTGGGGTCGAGACCAAAAAGAGCATCGTGGTAGACATTTTCAAAACGCCTGGTGAGAATACGAAATATGCACAGTAGATCCGGAATTGCGGGTTTTACCTTATCCGCCGGCGGATGTCGGCGGCTGTTGATTTTGTGTTGGTGTATGTATGGGTAAATTTTTCTCCACATGGTGCGAACGAAAAAGTGCATCCAACACTTTCAAAACCCCCTGTTTTTTTCTGCGTAGAAATCAAAAATCAGCGGCGCGGTGAGTGAAGGATACGGTTACCTTATCGCCGGCAAATGTTGCAGCAGCAGGTTATTTGATTTTGTGTAGTATTGTTTATGTATAGATTAATTTTATGCCCCTTGGTATAAC
>JASANE010020083.1:0-13587 GCA_030248225.1 Trileptium ribeirensis | reverse complement strand
TTTATGTCATCTTCTTCGTTCAGTTACGTGCTTCACGACTAATTATACCTTAAAACTGATCAATTAATATTATACTTCTTACTATTCTGTAGCCATGTTATATTGATATTTAGATAATTTAATGCAGCTTACTTCGTTGATATCGTTGTGTTAGCAGCATCATTTTCATCTTTATGTTAATACAGTTTACATTTGCAGCTAATTCGATAAATTTTTTATGCTTTTCTTCCATATTGTTGTGAGCATTAATTTGTGTACCTTAAAACTGATCAATTAATATTATACTTTTGCCTATTCTGCAGCCGTGTTATATTGATATTTAGATAATTTCATGTCGCTTACTTCGTTGATATCGTTGTGTTAGCAGCATCATTTCATCTTTATGTTAATAAGGTTTACATTTGCAACTAATTCGATAAATTTTTTATGCTTTTCTTCCATATTGTTGTGAACATTGATTTGTCTACCTTAAAACTGATCAATTAATATTATACTTTTTCCTATTCTGCAGCCATGTTATATTGATATTTTGATAATTTCATGCCGCTTACTTCGTTGATATCGTTGTGTTAGCAGCATCATTTCATCTTTATGTTAATACGGTTTACATTTGCAACTAATTCGATAAATTTTTTATGCTTTTCTTCCATATTGTTGTGAGCATTAATTTGTCTACCTTAAAACTGATCAATTAATATTATACTTCTTCCTATTCTGCAGCCGTGTTATATTGATATTTAGATAATTTCATGTCGCTTACTTCGTTGATATCATTGTGTTAGCAGCATCATTTCATCTTTATGTTAATACGGTTTACATTTGCAACTAATTCGATAAATTTTTTATGCTTTTCTTCCATGTTGTTGTGAACATTAATTTGTCTACCTTAAAACTGATCAATTAATATTATACGTCTTCCTATTCTGCAGCCGTGTTATATTGATATTTAGATAATTTCATGCAGCTTACTTCGTTGATATCGTTGTGTTAGCAGCATCATTTCATCTTTATGTTAATACAGTTTACATTTGCAGCTAATTCGATAATTTTTTTATGCTTTTCTTCCATATTGTTGTGAGCATTAATTTGTCTACCTTAAAACTGATCAATTAATATTATACTTTTTCCTATTCTGCAGCCGTGTTATATTGATATTTAGATAATTTCATGTCGCTTACTTCGTTGATATCATTGTGTTAGCAGCATCATTTCATCTTTATGTTAATACGGTTTACATTTGCAACTAATTCGATTAATTTTTTATGCTTTTCTTCCATATTGTTGTGAGCATTAATTTGTCTACCTTAAAACTGATCAATTAATATTATACTTCTTCCTATTCTGCAGCCGTGTTATATTGATATTTAGATAATTTCATGCCGCTTACTTCGTTGATATCGTTGTGTTAGCAGCATCATTTCATCTTTATGTTAATACGGTTTACATTTGCAACTAATTCGATAAATTTTTTATGCTTTTCTTCCATATTGTTGTGAACATTAATTTGTCTACCTTAAAACTGATCAATTAATATTATACTTCTTCCTATTCTGCAGCCGTGTTATATTGATATTTAGATAATTTCATGCCGCTTACTTCGTTGATATCGTTGTGTTAGCAGCATCATTTCATCTTTATGTTAATAAGGTTTACATTTGCAGCTAATTCGATAAATTTTTTATGCTTTTCTTCCATATTGTTGTGAGCATTAATTTGCCTACCTTAAAACTGATCAATTAATATTATACTTTTTCCTATTCTGCAGCCGTGTTATATTGATATTTAGATAATTTCATGTCGCTTACTTCGTTGATATCATTGTGTTAGCAGCATCATTTCATCTTTATGTTAATACGGTTTACATTTGCAACTAATTCGATAAATTTTTTATGCTTTTCTTCCATGTTGTTGTGAACATTAATTTGTCTACCTTAAAACTGATCAATTAATATTATACGTCTTCCTATTCTGCAGCCGTGTTATATTGATATTTAGATAATTTCATGCAGCTTACTTCGTTGATATCGTTGTGTTAGCAGCATCATTTCATCTTTATGTTAATACAGTTTACATTTGCAGCTAATTCGATAATTTTTTTATGCTTTTCTTCCATATTGTTGTGAACATTAATTTGTCTACCTTAAAACTGATCAATTAATATTAGACTTTTTCCTATTCTGCAGCCGTGTTATATTGATATTTAGATAATTTCATGCAGCTTACTTCGTTGATATCGTTGTGTTAGCAGCATCATTTCATCTTTATGTTAATAAGGTTTACATTTGCAGCTAATTCGATAAATTTTTTATGCTTTTCTTCCATATTGTTGTGAGCATTAATTTGTCTACCTTAAAACTGATCAATTAATATTATACTTCTTCCTATTCTGCAGCCGTGTTATATTGATATTTAGATAATTTCGTGTCGCTTACTTCGTTGATATCGTTGTGTTAGCAGCATCATTTCATCTTTATGTTAATACGGTTTACATTTGCAACTAATTCGATAAATTATTTATGCTTTTCTTCCATATTGTTATGAGCATTAATTTGTCTAGCAGCATTATGTAGCCCTCACGAATAACCCAAGGAACAACAGAATCGACTGAGACAAAATCATAGTGATGGGATGGATGACTGGATCATGTTGGATCCTCAGCTTGCATCGCTGGGAAGAATTTACTTTGTCTTTCATACAAACGTTTCCTTCATGAACAAATCATAGTGATGTGATGGATGACTGGATCATGTTGGACCCTCAGCTTGCATCGCTGGGAAGAATTTACTTTGTCTTTCATACAAATGTTTCCTTCATGATCAAATCATAGTGATGTGATGGATGACTGGATCACGTTGGAGCGAGCCTCAGCTTGCATCGCTAGGAAGAATTTACTTTGTCTTTAATACAATGTTTCCTTTATGAATAAATCTTTTCTAGTCTTAAAGGGTAGTCTTAAGGTGAAATCAATGCCTATACCACACAATCACACATACGAAGTAAAAATTTAATCCCAATTGATAAAGATTCTTCCATGTTATCGTTTTCTATAGCTTGATTCGTAAGGAACTGTTAAGTACACGATATTAGATGGAAAGGACAAAGCTTGGAGAGTGTGATATAAATTTATAAGCTGCAACTATTATATAAATTTGACCAGCAACCCTTGATTTAAGACAAAGTTGGATACGTGGCAATTTAGTTTGCACATGAGGCTAAGTTAGGCACTATGAAAGATGACCTACAGCTGTTTAAAATGTGGGAATGTTATAAATGACAGAACATAATTAGACATTAGACACTGTTACACTTGCTACAATGTAACCTAAACATTACGAAACTCTAGGCATGTGTTTCGTCCGCGACAGCAGAGGATTTGTGCTGCCCGCCGATTATGAAACCAGGTACTATAAGTGAATTATTAGGAAACATATGAAATTGTTTTTACTCGAGACCAGCTGAGCATTTTTGACGTTGCGGCTCAACAAGTCGATCTATAAATTAGATATGTAATGCAATCCTACGACAAACTTATGACAGGATATATATCGCGCGGGACTATACTTAATATATCAATACGACATATATTTTATACAAGACGGTTTTTAGAAGACTACAGAAATGGTTTCGTCCGCCTTACCAAGAATTGTTAGGAGCGCCAGTTGATTATGTATAAATGTATCTAGCTGGGAGAGGTGGGTCTATGATTGTAGTAGTTGGAAAAGCCTTATATTCTAAATTTCATATTTAAATTTAAGGAACAAAATTCGCCCTTGGTGCAACTCAGGTTACCCAGCTGCGCAGTATATTTCCTAAAACGGCTCCAATAAGATCGCAGCTGCCTCAACTCTCAAAGGAGGAGCTTAGCTGAGTCCCGAGTAACTGCTAGGCTCAGCGAGCCGCTGTGAAGGGTTACTACGACTTTCCGTAGTGTCTTTTATATTCATAAAGCATTGTGTGGCCCTCTCGAATGACCCATGAAATATCTGAATCGACTGTGCGAGCAGAATCGTATTGGTGTGATAGATGACTGCATCGCATCTTATCTTCGTCCTGGATCGCTAGTCAGAATCTTGTCCACATTATCTTCTATACAATTTTTCCTTCTTAAACAAATTTGTACCAGTCTTAAATGTTCACGTTAGGTGAAATCAATGCCCTTCCACAGACGCCCTGTAAACATTTAATCCCAATTGATAAAGCTTTTGGTGAAAGTCGTTGTGCAGGTCTTGTGCATCCTAGATCTCTAGGGTGCAAGTCTTGTACGCTAGCCACTACGAACGAACAACAACGCACGTACAAACGCACGCCAAGGTTGGTAATTAACACGCCACGCATTGCACCTTGCGACAAATGTGTCAATATCCTATCCAAAGGGTTAATTGAGCAGCAGTCTAAATTTCGATTAAATTTTTACCGTCTTAAACTAAAGCGTAGCTTGTACAATCTTGAGCAAAGTTCCGCTCCAACTACGGACCGCACCTACATGGCTCGCGTGCATGTCTTGCGTGCTAACCACTTCCAACGAACAACAACTCGCGTACGACAAACTTGGCAATTACTCCCCACGTATTGTACGTTGCGACATGTGTCAATATACGAACAACGGGGATAAACTGTCGTTTAATGTTATAGAAATAATTATTAAAATTTTGACAGCTCCTCAAGATTATACAGTTGATATATATAAATTCTCGTTTAAACTTATGGATATAATTAGCAGAATTTTGACGGGATGGTATTAACTGTCCGAAATAATAGATTAACTGTCCGAAAATAGTGTGAACTGTCCGAAATTATCCCATGTTTACATAATACACCAAGCACTTAGGCAAAGAATAGCTGCTGTGTTAAACAAACAACACTGAATAATTCTTACTTCAACTAGTATCTTTCTAATGCTTCTCCTAGCTTTTTAGGACGCCCAACTTTTCTTTTCTGTTCATCGACTGGGGCAGATCGAGACCCAGGAATTTCGATTTCATCGCCAATATATGTTTGCAAACGTAGCTTTTGAGACCGCAGAAACAAGAGCATACCCATAAATGTGAACCATCTGGAATGAATACAGCGTAATGTGAATGAATAAACGCTGCGAACTGTAAAAAATCTTCAAACTTGCCAGTGCAGAATAAATTCATCCAGATATCCAACGCAATCGAAGAGTTACTGCCGGACGCGACGTACAAATAATCGTGGGTTTTATGAATTGCAGGATTTGTCAGCAAATATGATTTAGTTGCATCAATTAACGAGTGATCCCCGGTATCAGGTTGCATTGTGTATCCCGACTGGCAGCTCAGCTCGGACCATTCCGGTAAACATTTACTCATTTCGGTTAGAAAACAGCCAAATGACATACGCTTAAACATTGTATTCTGCCTTTTAAGCTTTGAATTCGTAGATTCAACACCAAAAATCGGGTAAGCCAAGTACCTCAGCGCAGCGAGATAACGAATTGAAAAAATCCAAATATGTAGAGGTGCGTTCATCTGAGGAAACAATAGCCAGACCAACTGGATGGAATAGCCTCGCCAGGTCGGTTGTACCCCCGACTAGGACCGGACAATCGTTTAGTAATAGTTTGCAGGTGCAATCCAGTTGAATGAAAGACTGTTTGTATGCTTGCTGCAGCAGATACGGAGTTGAAATAAAAATATTAACGTCTTCTGGCCCATGAACAACAAAGTCTGGCGAAACCGTAAGATTATGATTGTTACATGGTGGTGCAGCATGGGCTGAGCACAACTGCTTTACATCGTCAGCATTGATATTTGACGGCAACTCGGAAGCTATTCTGCGACAGTATGCAGCACAGTTCTTCAGCTGTTGTCGATCCGTAACATTGTACCCATCGGCTTGCAGTTTGCCTCTGATTGTCTGCAAGCTGGATCCTGAGGACGCAAAAATCTTCACTCGTTCTCGAGCAGCTTTGTCTATTCCTCTCTTAGTAGGACTGGGACCATCATGAGCATGTTGTCCTTTAACTTGGACGCTGAATTCTGGCCCAGAATTATCATATATGGCCGAGAATTTGCAGTCTCCGAAATGTCGAAAATATCTGCATCGATAATATGTCTTGTTACCGCACGTCTTAGATTTTACAACTTGCTGGTTTCTGATAAACTCTTGTGCGGCTGCATCGCTACTGAAACTTTTTCTTCAGCAAAATCCATATATAAAACTAACTCGCATTAGAGTTATAAGACATGTATTTACTGAAATTCTCTCAAAACTGTGGCAAACTCCGAAAATGATTATTCAGTATAATTGTCATTCAACTGTCGTCTTTTACACTTTTCCAATCGTTGTCATCCATCATTTTGCGGTAATTGGTGTGTAATCACTTTGTTTCTTAAATTCGGACAAGTAATACCATTTTCGGACATTTAATACCGTTTTCGCACACGTAATACGTATTTTCGGACAGTTAATATTTTGCCATTTTTGACAGTACCTCCTCCTAGAGTAAAAGATTAGGATCGGTACATATATTATAATTTAATATTTACTTCACAATAATCAGTTTTATGCAGATATGTACAATATATATATTAAAAATCACAGAGCGTGTTGTGAAAAACGAATGCTTTCCTGCACTCATTTAGCTTGAATCTACGCCTTTCACCTGCTTAATCGCATCTTTCACATGTACACTTATATCCACGTTTGCCACCACATTTCCGTTTTCGTTTCGAGCTAAAATATAAAACACGCAATGTAAGTAAGAAATATTTGGAAAACACGGATTGGCAATTTGTATTACGGTCTGCCTACTGGCCTTGCTAAAAATAAGCCGTCATATAACTGTGGGGAGGGCGCGGTGGAGGAGTGTGAAGGTATGGCAGTGAATAAATTTTTGGAAAACACGAAAATAATTATCGTTTGCTTATAATGTGCAAATATATTGCTTAACTCGCGACTTACTAAAAAATTTTCATATTAAAGCGCGGGGGCGGGTAAATATGAA
This sequence comes from Trileptium ribeirensis, assembly GCA_030248225.1. Lineage (NCBI taxonomy): Eukaryota > Metazoa > Nematoda > Enoplea > Enoplida > Thoracostomopsidae > Trileptium > Trileptium ribeirensis. Next base: position 6,620 of record JASANE010020083.1, on the reverse strand, counting down.
TTAAGCGCGACGGCCCGACCTATATGGAAGGTAACCCTCGCTAGACGTACACTGTGCTATACGTACTATAGCTGTAACATGGTAAAACGCTAGTGACTATTAATAATAAAATATGATCCAATCCGTTAACTCAGAAATATTGCAGTTATAACACACTTTGTACACGTAGACGCAGAATTTATGTATTCGAAATTAGATCGGTTGCAATTGATCACAAATTGGATCGTCGCAATTCCAGCACTCCGTTAAGCAATTCGACCCTATCGACGACTTATGTCTTCGTCGCCAATATGCTAAATATTTGTGAAAAATTTCGGATTTATGTCTGAATTCTACAAGCAGAAGCAAATTTACCTTCAAAACCCTGGTTGTCGATATCATTTTCAAGTTTAATTGCAACAGTTCCAAGTTCTTCGCATTCTGTGTCATCACACGGGTCATTGATCAGAGTCATCTCGAGTCTGGAAGAATGATGATATTGAAACATATATATTATTGTGCTCCCAAGGGCACATGTGATACACGCCACACACAACACAGGTTTTTCCAACAGATTATCCCAAAACATTTAATACAGTAGACCGGACTGTGGTAAAATTGCTTCAGACGAATCAAAAAAATTCTCTATAAAGACATTTTTCTATAGCCACCTTTACTTTAGTTTACACAACTTGGCCACGACCAAATCAACATATCACCGTGCTGGCATTTGCCCTATAAGCACAATAGCTATAACCACCCCTATAATTGTATATACGTATTTTCCACTGTTTTGAGCGAAAAGTTCCAATTTGAACGCAAATATACCAAAATTACTATGCGTGACAAGTTGGTGATTTAATCAGCAATTTCTATCGTTACCATCTTAGAGAGATTCTTGGTATAAAAATAACATTTTAATTCTGTTTATTCCTTTCCCTTTGTCCGATGCTTGGTCTGAAATTAATGACAATTCTGCGGCTTTGCACTTAACAGCACAATACGTATATACATACACAGATTTTATATTTTGGCCAACTATATTAAATAGTTAGTACAATTAAATTATTTGAAATATTAATTTTATTTTGAATTAATCGCCAAAATGTCTAAGCAAAAAATCGTCGAAATAATTATTAGATCTGTTTCAGTAAGGTAGGTACGATAATGTAGTACATGAGAGTTTTTGTGCGGCATATAACCAAATTCGTTCAGAATTTAATGATTTCGTCTGCAAGTGAGCAAACACCAATTCTTCCAGCAATATTAAGTGCAATATAGAATTTCGTATTCCAACAGAAAACCTAGTAAAGTTGAGCCTGAACGGCGAAATTCGGCTGTTCGGATAAGCCAATCAGTCAAAATTCAGTCACATCATGACTTTTTGGAATCAATAGGAACGGTATTAGTGAATGATAAACTAGGTAACAAAGTATATGTAAATGCATAAAGCATATCTGGGACTAACAATGGATTTTCTGAAGTAATTAGATCGCGGAATAGCGATATTCGAGCAGATGTATCCAAGACAACGCCTGAAACAGTTAATTAATCCTTTCATTCTTAAACCAAAGCGTATTTTGAACAATCTCAAACAAACTTTTGCTCCAAAGCCGGACTGAAGCGGATTTGATTAGGTAAAATTCCCACGCGCTAGTGAATATTCGGCGCAATCCCAGTTGGGGGGGAGTAATTCAACCAACCATGGAATTTTTCTGAAATGACATCTTTTATACTAAATCCGCCCTCCTGAGTCGATTGGTGCCATTGGCAGACCTCTCCGACTTGTCGTTCTTCACATATCAGGGACGGCAGACAATTGTCGGCCCTAGCTCCGCCTTGCAGTTCATTTTCACAGTTTTTTCCGTTTACGACTAAGCCTTATACTAAGCCTAAGCCAGACTATGGGGGCATAGTTTCCAAAAGATGGGTGCTATAGCAAGCGTAAAATAATTTTCCCCCCCAACTGGGATTGGGCCGAATATTCTGTTTAGGAAATGTTGAGACGTTTCTTGAGAATAAAAAATAACGCACGTGCAAACGCACGCCGAACAACGAACACGACAATGTTGTAAAAAAAGCTGCATAAGTCTGACCTGATTTTATCTACAAAAATTTTGGAACTGATTACAGCAAGAATTAGCCATTCCAAACGGTTCGAGCAAACATTTGTAAACTTTGGTATATATCAGAACTATCAATTACAGGATGCTAATGTGACCTCTATAAGAAACTACTAGCACCAGCTGCATGATGTTTTCGTCTAAAACTAGTTGGTGGTTTGTGTATAGTTCAATTTCCTGGTAAATAACTAGAGAGCTCAGCGCGTCTTACAACGGAATATTTGATAAAGACCTTGAAAATGATTCCCAAATACTCCAATTCAATGCATAAACTTAGATATGCGTCACATATAATGTGTGTTAGCATCTTCGCGTCCAATAACTGGTCCTTGTTATAAAATATTTAAAGAGTTGTTTAATCAAGACAGTAAAACAGTACAATATACATTTTATGGACATACAAATGAAACCAGTTGTTGGTTTTCCATCCATAAACTTCACAAATTTCTCCTTACCATATCGATAACTTTCTTTCATAACTAAAACCTTCGTTGAAAATTAGAACTTACATGCACCGCTGGTTTACGCCTAGAAATGGACGGACATCTCAGTTTTGGTATATAGTTGTTTCGTAAAATCGTGGATGAGTCCCAGTCTTTCACGGTGCAACATATATATCTCCATCTACATATCCTTTTACACGTTAGCTATGTTCGATCCCCAGTTTGACTAAATTGTCAAAAGATTGTACATAAGATTACCGTTGATGAACTAACGGACAGAAGCTGTAGCTCATATTGTTCCTAACTCTTTTGGGGCAGTAAAGTTTTGGGTGTTTCTGGAAGTTTATTTCAACCTTACCAATTTCCCAACTTCCCAATTTCCAATCTTCTCGAATTTCCCAACTTGATAATTTTCCAACTTCGCAATTTCTCATCCAAGCTAATATCTAATGAATGAAATCTGGCGATCATAGGGATAATTTGTCGTCATAGATATATCACTGTTTGTGTAAAATGTACACACAGTACTATTAGCACTTTTAAAATAATCAATTTCTTGCTAAGAACGAAATGCAGCGATTTCTTGCTACATAACTGAAATTTTATTACTTGATCGATATTCAAAAATTGTTTTTTCGGCAGAATTTTGAGGATGTGGCAGTGATTCCGGCGTTTCACAGTGTTCACTCGGAAGATCCAAAAAATCCCATTCGATGTATAGTTTTGACGTTGATGGGCGCGGCGGATTAAGAAGTGGCGAGTTTTCTGGGTAAGTCACGGAATGAATGGTTAGGTGCATTGCTGGATGATGTTTCTGATCGTCTTTCTGCATAACGACATAGAATAATCGTAACATATAAAACAACGTACGATATTGCTTAACAAAACAGAGTGAGAGTTTCTACTTCTATGCCATGATACCATTCGCGGCCAATGTAACCTTTAGGGGCGGAAGTGAAATGCATACTATGCCGTTCTCGATATACTAAGCCTAAGCCTTAGTCTTAGCCTAAGCTAAGGTCCCGATATGAGCCATGTCCTAAGCCTAAGGCTAAGTCGGGGGACTGCCGCCCCGAACATCCCCGCTCTAAGCTGTTCTTTTTTGTAATGTTATAACGTCCGGCCCCTAAAGGTGACATGGGCCCCATTCGCTATCTATTCTCTATCAAATAAGACTGACTTGATTTACTTAGTCCGCAAAGGTTCAGTGGTCAGGTCCTGGTTGGCGAAAATATCTTGTAACTGTTACAATTTGGTTTCCAATGACCTGGTATTCAAGCAGATTGTATGACTTACTAAAGTACTCGAAAAAAATTGACTGTTGACTTTCGAATAGATGAGTTTCAAACCAGTTGCAAGTGAGTATCGAGCGAGCAACAATCATTTTTTGGATTCTGTGTAACCATGTTTCCTATCTCTCTTGAATAGACGCGTATTTCGTTTGCAGTTATAACGCCAAATAATCATGTTTTTGCCGAAAGTATATATAGTATTGAATTACAAGCACCAATATCACCAAGTCTCATAGGCTTCCATTCCGTATCCAAACTTACTCGGTTATAATTTTTCACTCGCTAAAAAGACGATGACTTTCTCTTAAAAATCATTTCATGTTTTAAAGTAATTCAATGAATATCCAAAACACCGAATGCATTCTATCGTTACGCGCGCAGTCACAGGGGAGATAAGATATTTCGAAGTTCCATTAGAATCGTATTTGAATTTAGACTTGTTAACAATAAAAAGAAGATGTCAAAACTAATTCACCAAAAACGTCACGTCATCGTTATAGAAACAAAACAAACAATATCTCTAACAGAGGAATAACACGGCGAAGCTGTCTATTTGGGTTAAAAATGACTTATGACATTTATGGCAATGTTAAATTTTATTTAATTTTAAAGATAAATTTATTTTCGGGTTTATTACATCGAGATTCAAACTCATATGTATATAACCCAAATGTTTTATAAGTAACAAGTGAAATAGCAGAAAACATTCCTAGTTTTATTCCCTTTTAGTTGTTATTAAGATAAGTTAAACATATAACTTTTAGTTTCGACTTCCCGTTAATATTTCGCCTTTAAGCGAAATATTAGGTAGATTAACCATTTAGCTCCTGCAGTTGTTCGACCACGAACAGCTTACGTTTCCCGCGTGCTGCACAATTATACCACTATTGCTTTCGATCGCTGTGCAAGGAGCCTTAAGCATCTGAGCAATATCGCTCCGAAATAGCTCAATTGCTAGCGAACAGTCCGAAACTTCGCGCCAATCTTTACACTTGTTAATCGGTACTCGAAAAGCCAATTTATATAGAACATAAAAGGTAATACCAGCTACTCTCGGACCGAATATTACTGTAATCTTCCCGGTCGTGATCTTGCCGCAGACCATCTGATCCTCCTTCGGGGGAGGCCTAAAGCCCCCCAAAGCACCTGCTATCCTTCTGTTCGGACCTCATTCATGTATGTTCATATGACAACAAAAGTGAAGTATTTACTATTGTGGATTATAAATCGTAGGTGCACTAACGCAATTTAGCCGATCAAACTCAATATTTTATGCACTTCGAAGTAATCGCTGTTGTACACGAGGTAGATACAGTGGGGATGTCGCCTCCACCCCACCTTTTCCGACAAAGTGGTTGCCGCGGGCGCCATAATTCTCGTAGCGATCGCCACGTTTGAGTACCTGCGTCACAGGCTGTACCATCTACCGTGAGAACACATTTGTGAAAACGGTATATAATCAAAGGTGTGCTGCTAATGGAAAGTATCTGTTTTATCGTGTACTCAGTTGTTTGTTTTTTATTTTCTTTGTTTGTTTTTGCCACGCCAGTGCAGTCTGTGAGAAATTTGCGTGAATTAGAGACCCGCTAGGCTTCAAGAACCAAAATCTTACCCTGCTATTTTAGTACTAGATTATATGCTCTAGATGTTTATCTGAAGAAGCCTAATTAAAAGTTTTATGAGCTGAGCTGCAACAAAAATTATTGGATAAATGCGTTACGAAGTTTTTTAACTGATTAAAATTAAAATTTTAAATTTAAACTATATGACTGTTGAATATTTTCAAGTACATCTTTTCATTTTTGAAGGTCGTAAAATAATTTTTACCTGTATCAATTTTGAGTTCTGGCTCATAGAAGTACTGGGGTGGGCAGCTGAAATCACGTCAATCTCGGATTCATCACCGTCGTCATCGCCATCGTCGTCATCGCTGAACTCAGCTTTTCCTTTAGTGATATCATTAGTTGCGTGTGAATCGAGTTCACTAAGTAATTGTGACGTTGGACTTTTGGGCTTCGTTTCTAGAGTGCATAATTCCAAAATATATAGGAATGACTATTAGGATTTATATAAAATGACCAAGCATGTGAAAGTTAAACAACAAATATTCGTCATGTTTGTTCTATTTCAAAGCTTTGGTTTTTTCTGTATTATCATGCAGCTAAAGGCGTGCTCACACGCTCAAACTATTTGCTCAAATTTTGAGCGCAAATTTTGACCTCTAAATTTGATAAAATTTTGATCAAAATTTGAAGGTGATTTTTAAAGAAAAATTGCACTGTCTCAAAATTTGAGATGAAAATTTGAACTCAAAAATTTTTCAGGTAATATATCTCGTCAATGATTGGCTATGGGAATATCCTTACAAGGTTTGAGCAGTGTTCACACGTTCAAACTTACCAGAAATGCAAAAAATATGCTTTCAAATTTTGATCAAAATTTGAGCAAAAAGTTTGAGCGTGTGATCACGTCTTTACGAAAACTGTATTGCAGTGCACTGCGATTACAGTTAAAATCCTTTTAACGAATCAAAAATTTCACTATAAAGACATTTTTACAAGATTCACATTTATTTTAGTTTAGACAATAGGATCGGGACCAAACCAAAATTTCTCTGTAATAGCATGTTCACTACAAGCGACTCCACTGCATTATTATTTGTGAAAAGAATGTTCACCCAAGATGTAGCTGACCAAGTGAAGACACTGATATAGTACTGGAAGTTATGCAAAATAACTTGGACTCGGATATTGGAGAATAACTATGCCAGCATACACGCATCA
>JASANE010020082.1:0-11742 GCA_030248225.1 Trileptium ribeirensis | reverse complement strand
AGTTTTTAAGCTGACTTTTGTGCGGCCGTTATACTACTTTAAACATCACGGCTAAAGAAACTCTTTGAAAAGATTGTGGCAAACTTAGTCAGTGGTTTCACAAATTATTTAACTGATATATTTGTTACGTTGGAAACGCTAATTTCACGTATGCCACATACTCCGGTAACTTAATCAGTAACCTTTAACGCTTTGGGGTGTCAAACTCAAACATCGATGTCAAAGATAAAATGTTCCATCAAAACTGGATACGTAATCTCTATTGATCAAAAAAAGCCGCTGATCTGAGTACACTGCACTGGCAGCATTTAGAAAGATATCACGATTCATTATGGCTTAAAAAACTGAAAGCCCTATATTGAAGCTTTGCCGAGAGTTTCACCCGAAAAGCAAAGAAATGAAAAAATTCGTGGCTCAAGGCTTAAAAAAGGCTGTCGGAACTCTACAACATTTTAATGAACCTAGATGGTTTTGTCTGCTCATTGTATGGAACCCATGCATTTTCTCAATTTCAGTAGTAGTGACAAATTGTATTTGTTAGAAACCGTCAGGAGTACAATCACAGTGACGAACTTAGGAACGGATTGAGTTTTTGCGTATACAAATTTAGCGTATCCTCAATGCTTACTACCTATCATCTATTATTATTCATAAAGCGCAAATGAGTCAACAAATGTTTCTTGAGTGCTCAAATCGTTTGTAAATATTTAATAATTAACCGACAACTTTTACAAAATCGGAAATATTTTAATTTGTATTTGTAAGATTTGTTCCAGGATTCATATGAATGTCCAAAGCCTCAGGCACTCGGTCACTCTAAGGAGCGTCATCTCGTTGCATAAAAAGTCAGCGGCACATATTGCACATAATAAAAATCAGCACTCCTATATACCCAAGCATTTATAGCGTGGGAAACGGAGCAAGCGAACTCGAGAGGAGATTGCTAGAGATAACTCTGCTAGTGGCAAAAATCTTAAAAATCCGTCTGTGAAGATCATAACTTATCACCGGATGGAGGGCATGGATTGTTAGGCAGAATAAAGCGCTTTTTATCTGGTCACCCCAATATAGCCGGGGGATACGGTTTCATTAAATGATAAACCAGCCGACCGCGTCGTCCGGGTCAATATGGGCCCCTAAAGTCAAAGATTAATTTTTAAGTTGACCATGAAGGCCAAATACCGGAAAAATATATGTATTGCCAAAAAACACGATATATGAAGAATCATCTGCATCAATAGCTAGGATAATGCTGCTATACATATTTTTGTAAGAGCTGCTATATTAAGTTTTGTCATAACGCAAAGTTTTAAACACCACAACAGAAAATGAAAATTTCAAAATTTTTCCAAAGCATTTTAAACTTGTTGGAGTGAACTATAGAATAATAGGGTTATTGAACTTTGGTTAACCGAGAATTGTTTTTCATTGTTTTAAGCGGAATAGTCGCTATGCAACTGTACAACTGTGCAGAACATTAAGGGACCAGGGGTTCCTAAATTTTGACGCGGAGCGAAGTCAATTTCCGCCACTTTGTTCGAAACTTTACAAAGCATTTTTGCTTGTCGGGAGTGAACTATAGAATAATAGGGTTATTGAACTCGTTAAACAAGTTGTTCTTCATTTGTTTTAACAGAATATGCATTTTCGCTATGCAACTGTACAACTGTGCGGAACGTTACCAGACAAACATTTGCTAAATTTTGGCACGAGCGAAGACTAAGAAATTTCCGCCACTTATTTCGAAATTTTTCCAAAGCATTTTTGCTTGTTGGGAGTGAACTATAGAATAATAGGGTTATTGATTCGTTAGACAGTTATTACTTCATTGTTTTAACCCAATAGTCGCTATGCAACTGTACAACTGTGCGGATCCTTCCGGACCAAAATTTGCTAAATTTTGACACCAACGAAGTCAATTTTCGCCACTTTTCCAAAATAGACTTGTTGGTCAATTGCACGTGTATGCTTTTTGTTTCAACATTTGCTGAACACAATAAAAGCAGTTGCGTTTGCATAAAACAATGTCAGATACTAGGGCCCTAGAACGTAAAATGGCTCATCAGATTATAATTTTTCTTAAAAGTTGTTGATTTATAAATTTTAAATGCTTTTGGAAGAAGAAATGAAGAGGTCTTCGGTTGCGATATATGACTAAAATGGCTGTAGTATTTGTCAATGAACTATTTCAAGGGTATCGTAGCAATTATGGAGGAATGAAAAAGCAAGAAGCAGGAGCGAGTGAACCGAGAATTTTCGATTTTGGCTCTGGAGGAAAGAGGTTGAGGAGTTCCTGTCTATGTGTCTGTCGCACCTGGATTTCGAAACGGTCATTTACGGATTTTGATGCAAGATAGCTCATTCGAACCGCAATGGTCGATTTAGGTGTAGCTTACGAAGCCCGATTTTTGATTTTTCCCGTGGGAAGAGTTACTGGGGCAAAATGACGTCAATTTGGCCCATTTTTTCGGGCAACCCCTCCGGTTTTTGCGACTTTTCTCAATAAGTTAACAAGGTATCCGCAAACTAATAGGCCTCTTCCGTGTAGCTTTATCAGTGCTTTCCAATGATGTATGACGGTTTTTCATTTGTTTCGCAATCTGGAGTCTATAAGCTTATAGTTGGCGGCAAATTTCATATTTGGTGAAAAGTCGTGGGAAATGCACCTAAATGTGTGTTTTTTGTTGCTTTTAGTGTCTTATATGGGGTTTCCTGGGCCAACAAGCTCATTGCGAGTGTCAAAAACATTGTGTGGTAAATATTTTTCACACTTCTGCTTCATACTTGGTATGAAAAATGAGATTTTTCTCAAGTGTCGGTTTAAATTCTCTAACGTTCTTTTCACGGTCAATTTAGGGTTTTATTGAATTATTAAATTGTTAGTTCATTGTTTTTGTACTCGTTGTATAATGTTTTGTCTACTGCATACATTGGCTATCAAAAGAGGCGGGCGTAAATATGACTCATCACTCACGGTGTATATAATGCTGCACCTGCGTACTGTGTGTAGGCTTTGTTTGTGTGTGCTTTCTACAACAGACTTCGGGGGTTTGTTCTCACCACTCGAATTCTGGCTCGCAAGCGAGCTTCACTAGTACTGTCGCTTATATGTTGAAAGTGTCAAATATTATATATTAAACTTAAACTAATTTATGACAACAGTTAATTTAATTCTGATTGTAGTGAGTGAAGCGAGCGAAGCGAAGAATTATTACTAGCCGGAATAGTGGTAAAATTGCAGAATGTCCATTATTTGACAATGTCCATAACTCAACTTTAGATGTACGCATGGATTGTTTGTTCCTTTACTTAAGCACGCAATCCCGATTCCAACGTCTTCCCCAAAAACCAGTCAGAAAAGGGTTGAGTGTAGAAAGATTCCAAAAATCACGTTATTTATTGAATCTCGATAATCGGTGTAGGTATATAATTCAAGTTGCCCTCATTTTGTAGAGGAAAAAGCCTCTATACCACTATATATTATTTTTGGAAAGGGAATTTTTCAGGGTGTACGTCTTGAATCAAAGAGAGTTTTTATATGGTGTGGTTCGTTGGGTATCTCACTGCACGCGTATCACATCATTGTAGTGATATGTCCACACGGCGTACCTCGGTTTCGTTGCGCTCCCCTCCAAACTTCAAGCATTTGGGATATACAGCATGTTCCTTCGGTTATTTTAACAGATGGTGGTAAAACTATATCAATAAGCGATAAAAATAGTACTAACCGGCACAAAAGTAAGAGTCTGGGCTTAGACAAAAATGACATCTTTTTAAAAACAAAGTCAAACATTGTTTTTCATTGTCGCGTCTCAACTATTTTAGCTACCACAGCACACAAATCACATGCATATGATATCAGGCTCTAGAAAGAAAAATGATGCATGAGCGACCAACTTAGATTTTTTATTAAGCAAGAACATGCCAAATTGTCCGGCATATTGCTGATTTGATGGTAACTGGTAATTTAAACGATTCATGCAATGTATTCGTTCAATACTTGTTATCATTGTGTTAAAACATTTCCAGTAATAATGATTGTGGCATTTCAAATGGGCTGAAATCAAATCTCCCATCTGATCAATCGGCGTTGAAAGAAGACCTTGCTGAGCTTGATACTGTGGGCTCTGGATTGTGGGGTCTGTTTAAAAACTTGTCTCTAACTTTGTCGGAGCAAATCAGGGCACGTTCAGTCAGACTTGCATAATTTACCTTAAGATGTATGTGGCAGAGCCGGATTTTGTCACCGTCTGCCGCGGCTCTAAAGTCAAGCTTTGCCAGCCGCGTGTGACATTTCTTAGGCCGAGCCAGACTCTGCAAATATATTAGCTAATAGTAAAGCGACGCTGAGAAATTGTCACAAGCATAAAAGTCAGAAATATATGACGACAATGAAATATCATGAAAAAATGTAAAACATCGTTCCAGTTATAATAGTATAAGTTTTATGTATGAAAGAGCGTGGTTTATATATCTACTATGTTGGCTTGCAAAAGTCGCCGGAACACAAATTTTGAAAATATCGATATTTACGTATTTATTTTAGCTGCTTTGCTGCGTCTTACATTAAATACTACTAATCTTGCCTTTGTTGGGCATAGAACTTGATAAACTGAGCGGAATAAATATTTTGCAGTAGTCCGTCCCGGCTATCAAACCCTGAGATATAGCTGCTCCCGGCTTAGCTACCTGTTTTATGTATAAACGGCCTTATTTGGCTACTCCTTTTGTCACGAGCCAGAATTGGCTCTCTGATACAATTCGGCCCTTGGTGCACACATCTTAAGGTAAATGATGTACGAAGGATATTTGTATTAACTAAAAAATAGTTTTGTATGTTTATGCTGCATATCCCAAATGCTTGAAGTTTGGAGGGGAGCGCAACGAAACCGAGTACATATGGACATATGCGTACAATGATGTGATACGCGTGCAGTGAGATACCCAACGAACCACACCATATAAAAACTCTCTTTGATTCAAGACGTACACCTAGAAAATTCCTTCAAAAATAATATATAGTGGTATAGAGGCTTTTTCCTCTACAAATGAGGGCAACTTGAATTATATACCTACACGATTATCGATTCTAAATAAATGACATGAATTTTAGAATCTCTACACTCAACCCTTTTCTGACTGGTTTTTGGGAGAGACGTTAGAATGGGTCGTCTTAGTAAAGGAACAAACAATCCATGCATTCATCTAAAGTCATATGGACATTGTCAAATAATGGACATTATCCAGTACCACTACTCCGGCTAGTAATAATTCTTTCGCTTCACTCACTTCACTCACTACAATCAGAATTAAATTAACTGTTGTCATAAATTAGTTTAAGTTTAATATATAATATTTGACACTTTCAACATATAAGCGACAGTACTAGTGAAGCTCGCTTGCGAGCCAGAATTCGAGTGGTGAGAACAAACCCCCGAAGTCTGTTGTAGAAAGCACACACAAACAAAGCCTACACACAGTACGCAGGTGCAGCATTATATACACCGTGAGTATGATGATGCATACTACGCCCGCCTCTAAATAGCAATATCCAGTCGACAAAACATTATACAACGAGTACAAAACAATGAACTAACAATTTAATTAATTTCAATAAAGTCCCTAAAATCACGTAAAAGACATAGAGAATTTAAACCGACACTTGAGAAAATCATTTCATACCAAGTATGAAGCAGAAGTGTGAAAATATTTCACGCAATGTTTTTGACACTCGCAATGAGCTTTATTTGGCCCCAGAAAACACCATATAAAGCACTAGAAGCAACAAGAAACGCACATTTAGGTGCGTTCCCACGACTTTTTCACCAAATAAAGTACCACCAACAAGCTTATAGACTCCAGATATGCTAAATAGTTGAAAAACTTGTTATATATCATTGGAAAGCACTGATAAAGCTACACGGAATAGGCCTATTAGTTTGCGGATACCTCGTTAACTTATTGAGAAAAGTCGCAAAAACCGGAAGGGGTTGCCCGAAAAATGGGCCAAATTGACGTCATTTTGCCCCATAACTTTTCCCACGGGAAAAAATCAAAAATCGGGCTTCGTAGCTACACCTAAATCGACCATTGCGGTTCGAATGAGCTATCTTGCATCAAAATCCGCAAAACCGTTATCGAAATCCAGGTGCCACAGACACACAGACAGGACCTCCTCAACCCCCTCCCTCCAGAGCCAAAATTGAAAATTCTCGGTCCACTCGCTCGCTTCGCTTTCTCATTCCTCCCGAATTCAATGATACCCTTGAAATAGTTCATTGACAATACTACAGCCATTTTAGTCATATATCGCAACCGAAGACCTCTTTATTTCTTCTTCCAAAAGCATTTAAAATTTATAAATCACAACTTTTAAGAAAAATTATAATTTGATGAGCCATTTTACGTTCTAGGGCCCTAATATCTGCATCGTTTGATGCAAACGCAACTGCTTTTATTGTGTTCAGCAAATCTTGAAAACAAAATATATACACGTGCAATTGACCAACAAGTCTATTTTGGAAAAGTGGCGAAAATTGACTTCGTTGGTGTCAAAATTTAGCAAATTTTGGTCCGGCAACGTTCCGCACAGTTGTACAGTTGCATAGCGACTATTGGGTTAAAACAATGAAGAACAACTTGTTTAACGAGTTCAATAACCCTATTATTCTATAGTTCACTCCCAACAAGCAAAAATGCTTTGGAAAAATTTCGAAATAAGTGGCGGAAATTGACTTCGTTGGTGTCAAAATTTAGCAAATTTTGGTCCGGCAACGTTCCGCACAGTTGTACAGTTGCATAGCGACTATTGGGTTAAAACAATGAAGAACAACTTGTTTAACGAGTTCAATAACCCTATTATTCTATAGTTCACTCCCGACAAGCAAAAATGCTTTGGAAAAATTTCGAAATAAGTGGCGGAAATTGACTTCGTTGGTGTCAAAATTTAGCAAATTTTGGTCCGGCAACGTTCCGCACAGTTGTACAGTTGCATAGCGACTATTGGGTTAAAACAATGAAGAACAACTTGTTTAACGAGTTCAATAACCCTATTATTCTATAGTTCACTCCCAACAAGCAAAAAATGCTTTGGAAAAATTTCGAAATTTTCATTTTGTTGTGGTGTTTAAAACTTTGGGTTATGACAAAACTCAATATAGCAGCTCTTACAAAAATATGTATAGCAGCATTATTGTAGCTATCGATGAGATGATTCTTCAGATTGGTGTTTTTTTGCGATATAGATAGATTTACGTTATTTGGCCTTCATGGTCAACTTAAAAAAGTAATCTTTGTCTTTAGGGGCCCATATTGACCCGGACGACGTGGTCGGCCGGTTTATCATCTAATGAAACCGTATAAATGGGCTGAATTTGTGATCAAATAAAAAATGCTCCATCCGAACAATCCATGCCCTCCATCCGGTGATAAGTTATGATCTTCACAGACGGATTTTTAAGATTTTTGCCACTAGCAGAGCTACTGGAGCAAACTCCTCTCGATTCGCTTGCTCCGTTTCAATTATATAAATGCTTGGGTATATAGGAGTGCTGATTTTTATTACGCGACATATCTGTGGCTGACTTTTTATGCAACGAGATGACGCTCCTTAGAGTGACCGAGTGCCTGAGGCTTTGGACATTCCGATGAACCCTAAAATAGTCTTACAAAGATAAATTAGAATAGTTCTGATTTCGGAAAAGTTGTCGGTTTTCTTATTAAATATTTACAAACGATTCGCATTTAAGAAACATTTGTTTATTTATTTGGGTTTTATGATAATAATAGATGATAGGTAGTAAGCATTGAGGATACGCTAAATTTGTATGCAAAAATTAAATCTGTTTTTGGTTTGTCACTGTGATTGAAAAATTGCTATTCTACAAATACAATTTGTCACTATACTGAAATTAAGAAAATGCATGGGTTCCATACAATGAGCATACAAAACCATTGGGTCCATTAAAATGTTGTAGAGTTCCGACAGCCTTTTTTGAGCCCTCAGCCACGAATTTTTTTATTTCTTTGTTTTTCGGCTAAAAATTTCTGCAAAGCTTTTATATAGGGCTTTCAGTTTTTTAAGCTATATGATTGCTATATTAGTCTAAATGCTGCCAGTGCAGTGTACTCAGATCAGCGGCTTTTTTGATCGAGATAGATTACGTATCCAGTTTTGATGGAACAAATTATCTTTGACATCGATGTTTGAGTTTGACACCCCAAAGCGTTAAAGGTTACTGCTCAAGTTACTGCAGTATGTGGCATACGTGAAATTAGCATTTTAAATGTAACATATATATCAGTTAAATAATTTGCGAAACCACTGACTAAGTTTGCCACAATCTTTTCAAAGCGTTTCTTTAGCCGCGGTTCAAAGTAGTATAACGGCCGCACAAAAGTCAGCTTAAAAACTTTTGTCTAGACACATTCTATGCTTCTACGTGTTCCCTAAGGGAACTAGGTTGTTGGAAAAATATTCCGTTTTTGTATGAAATCTGTCTTAGCTGATAGAGTTCATCGCGATAGTAAATATACGTCTTTTTCCATTAATCTAGTGCCAAAGCGGTCATGTTGAGACATTCTTTTTGATTACTGTCTTGTTGCGCGCCGTAGTATTTTTGCAATAAAGCTAGCCAGGTACCCAGCATTAATATGCATCGACGCGGATGCGGCAATTGAGTTTAATTAAGTTTTAACATTTTGGATAGTTGAAATTTCTAATCTCAGACAAGGTCGTAATTTGGTCTGGGAAAAACTGGCAACTGTCCTTCGATGCAATACTACGGGTACTTTTCGACGCTATTAAACTATCAGCTTCACTATAGCAAGCACTAGTAAGAGGTGACTATAAGCACTATGTTGTTTAATTACGTAGCATATAGCATACCGCTGAGCTATATAACTTGGGTTCTGTCAAATGTGAGAACATGCGAATTCCAAAAGGAAACGTATGAAATTCTTAAAATTATGGTTGACCTTTACCAAGGAAAATTAGTACTTGGACTACCTAAGCAACACTGACATAAATTTTCTGGTATAATATCTTCGACAAAGATTTGAGCAGCCTCTGCTGAGTTCAGCCTGTCCCCTATTGCGTCGTAATTAACTGCTGTACGGCCCAACCAAGAGGTATTATACATTCGAATTTCGTAAGTTCTCTATAAGCAAAACAGAAACGCTAAAATCGAATCCGTTCTCCAATTACCAATTACAATGACTTAAAAGTTTCCAAACTCACACACAGTCCATTATTTTAGCAGAAGCTGCAAAGCGAATTATGTTTAACTGCTGCATTGACCCGAAATACTGGATTTAAATTATAGACTGTTTTGTATAAAACATTATTTGATTTGATATAGATATGACATGACAGTAACTTAGTGCCTTTGCCTTGCAGCCTATAGAGTTTTGCATTGTATAATGAATTCGTTCTTTCAACTTATAGTCATATACGATAGTTTACAAATGCATTTTTGCTTAACTGGTCTAGATAACAGTTTTCACCTGGACGAACCCTTGATAACCATTGTTACCAAATTGAATTAACCACATTGCCACCTGTTGAGTCAGCTAAGTTTGCACAATTCGCTCTGTAACTTACAATCATATGCGATCATTTACAAATGGTTTTTGCTAAGCTGGATTAGGTAGCAGTTTTCGCCTTGATTAACCCTTTGATAACCATTGTTACATTAGCGCACATTGCCAACTGTTGCGTTAGCTAAGTTTCCACAATTCGCTTTGTAACTTATACACGATCGCTTATAAATCTGTTCTTGCTAAGCGGGCCTAGATAACACTTTTCACCTTAATCACTTCTTTGATAACCATTGTTACCAAATGTAATTAACGCGCATTGGCAACTGTTGCGTTAGCTAAGTTTCACATAACTCGCTTTGTAATTTATACTCATATGCGATTGTTGACAAATAGTTTTTACTAAACTGGCCCAGGTAATAATTTTCGCTTTGATTAATCCTTTGATAGCCATTTTTACCAAATGGAATTAGCGCACAGTACCAGCTGTTGCGTTTTCTAAGTTTCTATAACTCGCCCTGCAGCAGCTGGTACTGAGCTCGTTGGTGAGGTATCGCCGCTTGCATTCACGTAATCTGGGTTTGTTTTTGGCAGGGCAGACAAGTTGACGCCGTTATGGATTGTTTTGCCACAACAACTACAGCCCGACGTCTTGACTTTATTTTGTAGTGTAATTAGGTAGCACGGTTAGGTTCTGAACTTACAGTTTTGATTCATGACCGATATCTTTCACTAACCCTCATGAAACTAGAACCTTCTTGAATTTTTTTTGGAAAAATAAGATGCAAATTTGATACCAAAATTTGCTAGTAGCCATTATGTTATGATTACGCGCCGTGACGAATGGTTAATAAATCGGTATTCTGTGCAAAATGCCAGCCTTCGCTACAACCTACAACTACATCGTTTCAGTTCGCTTTAGTTCCATCCGCGTATTCGTAGTCACAGAGCAGAAGTATGATGTAAACAATAAGTAATTAATTAGGCTAATTAATGCCCAGGGTATACGATGTCACTGGTGAAAATTTACAGGACCCCACCCACAATCAAAACTCCAGGCTATGCCAATGCCTGGCACTGATTTGAGTTTTGGCGTCGACTATTGAAAGGTACACAGAAAAACTTGATGTGGGCATGAAAGGGTTAAAGATTTAAATCCTTGTTAAAGTTATAAAATTAAAACTTTACATTTGTGGTAAAAACTAACAGTGTTCAATTACAAGTACTTAAACGGAATATATAAATCGCTATAAAAACTCATCAGTAATCTTACAATAGAACAACAAGCGATTCGAAACCAAGCCTGTAGCTGGCAAAATTTGATACGCAATCACGCCGGTAGTACTGCTATTCCGAACTAGTCAGATTTTAGCAATTCATAATATTGTACCTCAGCAATGTGCGGTGCTACTTTCTTTTCAAAACTCATTGACCGAAGTTTAACCGTGTAACCATTCGTCGCTTATATAAATTTTAAATTAAAAGCTGTTTGCCGCGATTATTTCATGCGCTCGCTGCTTTGACATTCTGCAGTGTCCAAGCATCAATAAAATATAAACCGTAATAATAAACAAACAAACGAACAAACACACGTATATACTTTATGATCAATTACGTGGTGCTGAATAACAAAGCCCAAGGTGAAATTGAGCCGAAAATTTAAACTTTGGAAAATTTACTAATTTTAAAACTATTTTAATCTCAAAATTTTGACTGAACAAATATTTTCTGTTTCATATTTAATAGAGATAACAATACTTCCGCTCCAGATTTTGTGAGATGATTTGATAAATCACTCAATAAATGACGATGAAAAGTTTCATAAAATTGGTCAGGATGACTTCGGAGAATGTAGAGAGATTTCAAATTTTTAAATCTTTTAGATAGTAATAATGATAATTGTTTATTTAAATTGTTTGTTTATATATTCGGTGCATTTTATTGCCATGAGTTCATTATAAACCTTTGAAAAAGTGGGACACAAATGTTATGCTGGGCTTGATATTAATAGCGAGATGACGAGATTAGAGCTTTTTACAGTTGCAAAAATGCAGCTTTATTGCGTATAGGGTGGCTTCGTACTGTTCGAAAAAAACCCTTTCTAGTCATCCACTCTCTGGTAATTTTGATTATTACACACTGATATCAGAACTGCTCTCTTGTGCAAACTGGGAACAAATTGCTAGTGTAATAGGGTAGTACATA